>OZ035882.1:60574082-60656645 GCA_964034835.1 Muscina levida
CTTTTATTTTCAATTGACGATTTTTCCGCCCTTCTTTTCTCATTATAACGTTCCGTAACAGCACTCGTTGCCATTGGCTGCAGTTTTGCCTTGTACGCAACATCGTTTTCCTTAGACATTACGCGGCATTCATCTGTGCGTACCGTGGCTTGTCTGAGCGTGGTTTTTCAAAACCCATTACGGAAGTTGCGTCAGTAGTCATGGAATTTGCAATTTCCCATTGGGTGTAGGGAATATCAGAATTAGGGAGGTTTATTTGAAGTTATTGGTAGAGTTGGTTTGAAAAGGCATTGGCTATCTCGAAGGAATGCAGATTTATGATGCTTAGCTTCCTTTGCAGTTGGTTACGAGTATTTTTTACCACTTGTTCATCGCGTGCGTGCCTTGGCTGCAACTAGGTGATGATCCGCGTCAATATTTTCTCCGCCCATCACACGCACGTCCATACAGATTGAGACATGCCTTCCATCGATTACCACGTGATCAATTTGGTTCCTTGTCTTTAAATTAAGGGATATCCAGGTAGCCTTTGTGGATATCTATATGCGGAAATCTGGTTCCACTCACTACCATGTTTCTTGTCGTCGCGAAGATAACCAGTCTGTATCCGTTTTTAAAGGCATTGTTGCGTAGACTCCCAGAACAATTTTATCATCATGGGCAGGGTAGCTGTCATATATTTCTTCCAGGCGCTCATATAATGCATCTTTAAGTTCTCCGTCTTTGTCTTTCGTCTTGGCGTGCACATTAGATAGGGTCGAAAAAAAAAGATTATTTTTCTCCACCCAAGTTTTGTATGTATGTTGTCAGAAGAGTTATGAACGTTTTAAAAATCAATAGGTCACCCTACACACCGACTTTAACTTAAAAACTAAAATTGAGGTCGAAGTCAAAAATGTCAAATAAGTTAAATGTAGCCCATTAACCTTGAACAACGCTTTGGGCCTCGTTTCGAGTGGTTATAAAATGACGATATATAATATTAAATACTATTTCTTCAGACAAACTTCAAAACTAGGGGGAGAAAACATAAACTTTTTTTCCGCCATAAAAAGCGACCCTACCTAGTGCACATATCCAGGATATCCAGGTAGCCTTGTGCATATATATATGCGGGAATCAGGTTCCACTCACTACCATGTAAAAACATTTCGCCTTGATCCAAAACTTTAGAATACCGAAACCTATGCCACAGCTCTGCGGTTACGTTTCATACAAATGACTGAATTCACCCTAATAGTTTTACATACATATATTTTTCTAAGTACACTAAATTAAAAGAGAGAGTTTGACTCTGGAATGAATATGGACTATATCGGCTGATTTCTCCTGGTACTTCCCATACAAAATGACTTATTTTTGGAAATTTTACATTTCTCTTATAGTTACAAAAAGGATAACTGGCGAATTTTTAAATTTGATCAGTATATTTACCTTGTAATAGTAAACAACAGAAAATTTAAACATTTGCCACACCCCTCCACACCTAGATGACTGCAATCACCCCTATAGTTCCAGATGCATATCTTTGTTGTTAGAACACTGAATTTATATATGAACTAATGTTAAATTAGTATTTACTCACATAACATAAATATGTGATATTTGAATTTGGTCAGTTTAGTTACATTGTAAACGTAACAAAACAGCTGAAGATCGAAACATTTGCCACACCTATTATGTAACCTCTCATACAAATGACTGAAATCACTCCCATAGTTCTACACTGTAAGTACTTTCTTACTACTTAAGTGGCCCATTACCACTTACGAACGTGGTTCATAAAATAGACGCCAAAAGTATTGAAGAATTCCACACGCTTCGGTCTTCTTCGTACGTTCTCTAGTTAGTCCAGGCACGTCGCTTACAACTTGGTTCTTCCAACGAAGTTTGAGTCTCCCTACTCTGCGCCATTTTTCAGGTTCGCCTTCAAATACCTTTCTCGCTGGAGCATTTACAACTATCATGGCTAACATGTCTCAGCCATTGTAGTCGTTGCATTCTGACTCTTTTAGCTACGTCGATGCAATGTCGTGGTAATGCTCATACAGCTCATGGTTCATCCGATAGCGAAACTCGCCGTCGACACAGATAAATCCATATATTTTGCGGAGTACTTTTCCCTCGAATACTCGAAGGTTTTGTATGTCCGTTGTCATAAGCCGCCACGATTGACGGAAGATCCGAGGTAGGTAAATTCATCTACTACCTTGGAACAATAATTGTCAACGTTCATTGTGCGTCCCCATCGAGAGGACTCTTAGCTCGTCGAAATCATTATTTTTGTTTTGTCCTTGTTGACCTTTAAACCCATTTTGCATGACTCCTTTTCTAGTGATGAGAAAACTGCAGTAACATCCCGCAGATTTCCGCCAATGAAATCTATATAATTGGTTTAGGCTAGTAGCATGCTGCCCTTGTGGAATATGGTGCCATACATGATCTTTCTATCTTTCTGATAGCAGCTCGACTTACGAATTATCATTTACCGATTTCATGAAATTTAATAGGGAAACACAATAATATGATAACCACAAATTAAACGATTTGTCGCTTACCTAACCGCCTAACCCATTTGCTTTCTTAAGGTTTCGCGCACACAATAAGCTTATTTCAAACCCCACAGGAATAAAGGTAGATACATCTATTGTGAAGAACAAAGAATGCTTTACTAAAAGTCTGCTGCTATATGTTTAAAGAATTAAAGCAAAGCCAATTCTTTGTACTTAGCCAAAAGACATCCTTAAAGTAATAAAGTTGGTTTTTGGTTAAGAAAAGAAAACATTTTCTTAGCACTAAAAGAATACGCAAACAGAGGAAAGAAAAAAACCTTTAAACTTCCCCACTGCGGTATTACATCGGTAGCTGTTTCTTATCTGTGTCTTTACTAGATGGGAGTTGGGTGAGTGTGCTTCGAAGTTGGGTGTGTGTGTGTTGGTGCAGTAATGTTGGTTTTGCTCGCTTGCCATACATACAAATGATTGTTTTTGCTCCTCGCCCTAAATTCTTTTCCTTCCCACCTTTTGGTTGCTTACTGACTTGTGATTGCTCTTCTACGTTGTGTTTCGTCGTCGTAGTCGCTATTTCTACGTCCTTCCTCATCATCCCAAAACTCGTATCTCAAGCATAAAATAGCGGAAACGGAAATTTGATGTAGCAGCTAGAAGAAGGTCGTCGCTGCAGTGTATGACTAAAAATGCTGGCACAGTACTCGTCATACGTATTCCCCAATGCTTAGGGATGAATGAAATGAAGTGGCGCAAAAACAGCAGCAACAACACAAAAAAAAAACACGAACGAAAGAACGCTGTGTAAAAGCTGAAAAGGAAGAAAACTGTCAAGTTCTACATTTATTATGGCTTAGTGAATTATGGAGGCACTGATGTTAGTAATGAATATATGAGCGCTGATTGTCAAACGTAAATATGGCTGGCTGGGTGCGTGTGTGAGCGTGGGTGTGTTTGCCGACTATAGAAATTACATACGTCAGCGTGTCAGTAGGTTGATAGCAGACAACAACAATACATTCGTCCTACGATTTAATGAAAATTTAATTCTAGCACTAAAGTCGTAAACTTAAGGGAAAACACGTAAGAACTTTGTAATTTACCGAAATAATTTTATGGTTTCCTATTTTATGAGTTCTCCATGTCTCTCTCTCTTTCGCCTATTTACTTTACTTTTTCGTATGCCCCAACGTGCCAGTGACCCTCTTAAAGTCTCGTAAATAAATGCTGTCAGTTTTACTTTTTGTTTTCTCTTTTGTGTGGTGTATTTCATCTGCTTGTAAGCCCCATTACACCTTACCGTTGTGGTTTGTTTGGTTGTGTTGGTGTCTTGAATTACAGGCTCCATTTGAAATGGATGAATTGTGAGTTCCATGATGGGTAACATCTACGAAAATTAGATGGATAAAATATGTTTCGTTTAAAACAATCATTTTGCATTAAGGATAACGACAATGAGACGACCCAAATTCTTTGGAAGTAGCTTACAATGAACTCGATGGACAGCCAGTTATGTGAGCGAGGGTCGAGTGGTAACTATAAAAATCTCGTGTCACGGTGTTTGTTATGAGAATAGGTATTATTATATTTGCATACGGCTTGGTGGCGCTGGATTTAAATTATAATGGATTTATGGCCGGTCCACAATTTAAAATCCGCATAATATTAATATTACTCATACGGTAATTCCTTAATTTTCTTTCATCAAAATTGGACTAGTCGTTTTAAGTTATGCCCCTCAAACGTGGCTGTAGGAGCTTTAAAACTTTAAACCCAAAGCGGCACAGGTTAACATACTCCAATCGGGTTCAAACTAAAGTCTGCAAAGGCTTATCATATTTGGGGGTGGCACCGACAAAAATCCAACATAGAATTTTACGACCAACATTATGTACAGTACAGACTTCGAGTTGCTGATCCAGCACGTAGTCTCCACAACTAGCCACAACGGGCACTGTGCTTCTTTCCCATACAATGATGGGACCAATATATAATGAATTATTATAGACGAAAAGAATTTGGGTACATAAATAAAACTAGCTGACCCGGCAAACGTTGTTTTGCCATACAACTTTGGACCCGGCAAACTTCGTCTCGCTCCTAAGGTAACGCCTTTATATAATAATAAAACACAGATAGTTCAAGTTTTAATCTGATTTACTTGAATTTAATCGAAATCTGTGAGAAGCGATCTGATATACAATGTTTTCCGATTTGTTTCCGGCGTAAAAACAAACAATGAAGACTGTTTGCCAACACGCAAACAAACAACGCACAACTGACCCTGTGAAAAGCAGGGAAATTCGAGGTTGATTCCACAAATTTCCAATGATTGGCCTTACGATTTATTGATTGTTATCGTAAAAGCCAATCGAATGGGGAGTTGAATTGGAAGGGAAGATCGGTTGGAATAATAGATTCTCCCTTGCATATGCCCTTGATGATCGTCGCTTTAATTACAATTTCGGATGATTCAGTTTCCGTAAAATGATCATGATCGATCCCAACTTCATCTGCAAAGTATGCACAACTGGCACATCTAGAGAGTTCAAAAATTATGTCAAATAGTTGGTTGCCTCATTCTCGTTAAATGACCTCGAAAATTTTTCATCGTTAAGTCATCTGCCTCCAATGATTGTTTATGCGCCATCGTGCATTAATTCCAAATAATGATTAAGCATTCTCGCAACAATTTCGCTACACGTTGTGTTGTCAACCGTGAGAAGAAAGCGGAATGTGCAGTTCGATTGTGGAAGCAATACCAAAGTATGCAACAGCTAACTTAATTACGATCTTGACGGAATTGTTGCTAGAATCAAAGAAATTACGAATCTCTTGCCTGTCTAACCGGCATCATCGAAAAAGTAAATGCTTCCATTCCAATGTCAACAACTTTCATCATTGAATCGTACACATTCGTTTGCTCGGCAGTTAAGAGCGCCACATTTGTTCGGACTCTTTCAGTCAACTCAGCACGATCGAAGTCTTGTTCTTGTTGCAATTCGCGATTGAATGCATCATGCATTGAACGATTTTGCGCTCGTATTCCCAATTTCGACAGTAGACTGCCACACATTAGCACGCACATGTCTTTGATCAGAAGATAATTTCAAGATCGAAATTGGATGTTGTCGTGCGAACTCTGTGCAAATGTCGTCAGCCATTTCGTCCAACTTGTACACCATCCCGAAGCTTGAGAACAATTCCGTCTTCATTTATAGTGGGAGCATTGAATTGTCTTACATGGCATCCTAAGGGTCCCTTGTCTTCTCTGATAATGATTTTGAGGACATCATAATGCATTGTATTCAATGTGGTTTTGAACAATCGGACCAATGCATTATGCTTATGCAGAAGATTTTAAAATTGTTCTACCATTTTGCAGTTAATATTTTAACATAATAAATTTCACAATATTCCGAAATTTTTCAAGCATCATAACGAATTTTTCATATTTACGTCGTCTAAAATCATCAAATCAAGCGATACAATGAAAAATTTCGTCGAAAATAATCCAAAAAATTAGGAATTATCCGAGGTTTCCACAAAGAATTTTCTAATTTTCCATTCGAAAAGTCATTTCGGAATAATTTTCCGAATTTTTCACAATTATATCATTCAAAATTATCAAAAATTAATAAAATGTAAAATTTCGTCGAACAAAAATTTAAATTTTTGGAATTTTTCCATAATGCAACCAAAATTTTCTATTTTTCCAACCGAAAAGCCACAACGAAACAATTACACACAAAATGTAATACAAAAATTCAATTTGCGGTGCAAAATGTTTACGAAAAATCCAAATTTTTCGAGTTTTTCCTGAATTTTTCTAGTTTTCCACCGATAATTTTTTATTTTCCCATTCGGAAAGTCATTTCGGAATAATTATCCGATATTTTTCACTGTTACATCGTCCAAAACTATGAAAAATTTCGTAAAAAAAAATTTTAAATTTTTTGAATTTTTCCTGAATTTTCCGCATTTTTCAACAAAAATTTTCCATTTTTCTATTCGAAAGGCAATTCTGTAACAATTGCACACACAATTCCATACAAAAAGGCAATTTTCGATTTTTCCAATTTTCCGACTTTTCCGGAAGATTTTCCCAAAATTTTCTATCACATAAACCTTCTCCTGGCAATAACGAACAACTTAAAAAAAGTTTGAGCAAAATTGGCCCAGCCGTTCTCAATTGATGAATTACTATACATTTTTGCCACCATTTTTATATATATAGATAAACTAGAATAGTTCCTTATAGTTCCTTCCATAATAATCATACTAAGGGTTTTGAATATTTACCACTTACTTATTTACTTAAATGACATTTCCTTACAATTGTCATTGAGCCCATCGAGTTCATTACCGAAGACTTTTTGAGCTGTAGCATTTTTAGTCATACGTACAAAATAACCGAGCCCACGCAACCGCTGTATTAGCTGGTAAAGTTCATTACTCCCAGGACGTCGATACTCCCCGTTGACGATGATGGGCATATAACACATGTCATGGTAGAATCACTATCTGGTCAAATCGAATCGGTTTTTTAGTGCGTAGTAACATCTATATAGTATACTTCTTCCAATATCCAGACTGACACAATTTGCTTTATTTTCAGGCGCAGCCATGGTACATCAAAACACCCAACATTTCGAAATTGTAGTTGATAACGTTCACGCAGCATCCCTAAAGACTAGATTATTTGTTTGCTGAAACTCACATCTACGTCTTGTTCTCTTTGGCTGACTTTTTTCTGGGAATCAGCTGCAGTCTCATCAAAAAGTTTTCGATCAATGATGTCTATGTTATCAAAGTACGCATATAGTATGTGGATTCTGTTAAATATTGTGCCAGACATGTTCACTTTACAACCTTCCCTATTATAATCTCCATAGGTTCGGTTATGTAATTGTGACATCCGGATAAAACTAGGTCACATATACCAATCAAGGTCCTTAGTATTACCATAGCCATAAGTGCCCCTCATCGAAACCCACCTGACTGATACACAAAAATATTCTACTAAAAAACTTAATTTTCCTTTACACCCCATGAATGAGGTATGGGATAGCTTCTCGCGTTGTTGTGAATTAACACGCATTCTATTTTTAGATTCAAAACTAACGGCACCTACGTGTTTATCGACGAATGCGAACGTCACTGTTTGAGAAGCTATTACTAGACATGCCGATTGACTCACCACTTATACTGTGACGTTGCTGTCGTCTTCATCGAGTTGGCCGGCAATGAAAGAAAAATTTAGTTGACTGGAGACGGGAATCGAACCACGAATCTCCCGCATTGTAGTCGCATGTTCTAACCAACATGCCTTAAAGCAGGGCAATAGCAAAGCAACGGTTTTCACTTCTTCCTCATACCCACAGTTTCTTCAGAAGTCATTAGATTCAATGCGTGTGTTCGCCGAATAGACAATGTCTGACAGAACCGACACTAGCGAAAACAATCTTGTCCTCTAATAAGAGGCAATATTTTGATATTCTTTTCTGAGGCCTCGTCTGGTAAACAATGACCTGGCAAGCTTATTCCCAATCCTTACTGGAAATTTTGTGTCGATCAGTGTCATTTAGTGTCATATCGGGATGGATATAGCAGTGTCCAAACCAGAGAATTCGGTATATTTCAACGCGCCTGACTACGTCGATGTGGTTGTACAACTCATGGTTCATTCGACGACGGTACTCGCAAATATTTTCCTTTCAAAAACTCCCAGACTATGACGTTCACTCAGCGTTCCAGACGCGTAGACTTTTTGTTCGTTGAAATAAATAACTTGGTTTTGTCCTCACTTATTACCAGACCCACAATGCTCGAAAAGGCCGTAGTAACATCCCGCATTCCACGGCTTTTGCTACCTATGTCATCGGCATACGCTAGCAGCATGTGACTTTGATTTAAGATGGTACATGTCATGTACACTGCAGCCTTCCGGATGATCATCTACATAATTATGTTAAAGATATCGCATGACAGACAATCGCCTTGTCTAAACCATGGCTTGGTAGAAAATAGTTCTGTCACATTAATGCCTATTCGTGTCAGTCAGGCGGTCCCCGTGTGTGTACCAACTACCGCGGGATCAGCCTTTTACCCACCGCAGACAAGATCTGACTGAGCTATTTTCTACCAAGCTGCCAATTTTCTACTAGTCTGTCATGCGATCTCTTTAGCATCGTAATAGAGACGATCATGTTGAAGGTTGCAGAAAACTGGAATGGTGACTTTTTTTAAAGATGGTACCAGTCCTGTTTACTGATGATCTACATTAAGATGTTAAAAAGGTCGCATGACGGACTACCTCCTTGTCTAAAGCCCCGATTAGTAGAAAATGGTATAGGCAGATTTTTCCTGAAGACTTCGTGTCAGTCAGTGTCATAGTATCAGCATCGATGGGATATCAATCTCAGCCGTAGCATCTAATCATTTCCGTCCTATCGAACTGTCGGATGCAGATTTGTAATCGATGAACAGATGGTAGGTGTCGATCTGCATTTCTTGGGTCTTCTCCAGGATTTGTCGTAGTGTGAGTATCTGGTCAGACGTGGATTTACCAGGTCTAAAGCCACACTGATAAGGTCCAAAATGGGCTTTAGTCTTTCACATTATACACTAGACAGGACCTTGTAAGCGATGGGTAAAAGACTGATCCCGCGGTAGTTAATACAAACACTTAGATCGCCACTCTTAAGCACAGGACATAGGACACTCAGATTCTAATCATCGGACATGCATTAAATGAGCCAAATCGTGTTAATGAGCTGGTGAAAAGTTCTGCAGGCAGTCCATCGGCTCCCTTAGCTTTACTATTTTTACGCAATGCAATTGCCGATCTGATCTTGTTTTGGTAGTGGTAAATCAATCTACTCCGTCGCCTTCGAGAACGGTAAGAGAACGAAAGTATTCCCTCCTTTTTTGCAGCACACTCTGAGTGTTCGTGACCAGATATCCGTCTCCGACCTTACAGGTGCGGAGATTGTTCAATCTACAGCATTTCCTATTTATATTTTGCACTAAAATACCCCAGTACAATGTCAATACCATTATGTATCTCTTCCAGGCGCTCATAAAATGTATGTCCTTGTATTAGCCATCCGTTGAAGATTGTCCACAAATTAGTGCCTATTCGGACACATAAAGCTTTTGCTATATTTAAACATTGAAATACTGAGAAACAAAATTGCATTTGCAGCCCGTCCCATAGACCTTAATAGATACATAGAAAGGCGAAGCTTATTCCTATCACTGCAAAAGCAAGCAAAAGTAGCCCACATCGTTGCTTAGGTTGACACTCGAGGTGATAACTAATTCTGAAATCTTTTAATTAATTATTTGTCTCTCCCTCCTCTCCCTCTCGCTTTGGCAATTAACAAAGTTATACAAAATTATTAAAAATAACAAAATGAACTCAAATTGATCATTTGGACTTGAATGTAAAGAAGATGCCATTAATTAAAATCTAGATAAACTCAAGTCAACGCACTCACACTCACACACATCCATACACTTGTATACAATATCGTCCTTTAGTGGCAGTGTGGAAGATGACAAAAAAAAATCATGAAATTGCGATAAATAATGAACGTTTCCAACGTCGTCTTTCTCTACTTCACGTACTTTGATTCAATATTTCAGGTGGAAATGACACACTAGTGGTCGTTGGCGCTGTAGTCATCATCATCATCGTCGTAGTCGTCGTCATCGTTTGCTTAACTCCTTTTTCGTTTTATTTTTTTTTCTTCACCTCTAGTTTTTTACCATACTATGTCATATCCAGGTTAGTGATATGTCATTAAGCACAAAGTGACAGAGGGGCGTGAAGCAGGAAAGTCGAAGACACTATATACTAGCATGCCAGGGGTGAGTATTTGCCTATTCACTGCCTGAACTTTAGCCGGATGAAAATGACGATAATGATGACGATGATGAGGCTGCAGATAATGGAACTCATGACAATGATGCTAAGGTAACAGAGTAGCTTTCTACGAACATCATATTTTCTTAACATCTTGTGTGTGGTTAGTTGGGCGTAAATACCCTCAGAGGAGTTGGTGGATGTTGATGGCGGTGGTGTTTCGTGGGCGGGTAAGAAATACGAGTATAGTGTTAAATACATGACAATCATAAATCATTTACTTACAAGAGTTTATGGCTTTGGCGGAGGGAGTACCTTAATAACCCATTAAAAAATAGTTACTATGGTGCTTTAGCCGAGTGCAGTGGGACATTGTAAATGATGTAAAGAGGGTGAGAGAACTGTGGGTTTTCCTTAGTTGTCTGTGACAGATGAACAGCCCTAAGACCCGCATCTAAAAAGTAATTAGGTGTGAAAGCGAAACTGTTTAATTTGTCGTATTCTTCAACTATGCCTAGTTGGATGCTTTAATATTGGAAATTTCTATATTAAGGCAACTTAGTTGCAGTATTAAATTTCGTTTAAGATGAATGGTAAATAAAACAAAAAATTTTATCTAAGCCGATGACGATGTGAATTTCCTTCCATTAGGGCAAGTTATAAGGGCCATTCGTTTTACTGCTCTAAAGTACATATATGTAATACAATTTTAAATTTGTATTAATTCAAAAGATTTATTGTGACTGTCGAAATGACAGTTGAGGCAATTGCTTACGCTACAGTCAATTCCAACAAAAGGGGAAAGTAAAACAAGTGTACCAGCTAGTTAAGCGGAAAGAGCGTCACAGGGTACATGGATAGAGGCGAAGCCAGATAATTCTACTAGAAGGTTGAAGCAACAATTTTTGGTACTGCGCCGCCCTCCTGTAAGGACAAGGATGGAAATCTGACCATAGGTATGTAAAGTGTGCGGTATGTATGGACAGAGAACTTCCATCAATAAATAGTTCCGGAAAGCAGTCCATGTTAAGGTATTACGCCGATTGTCGACGATGATATAGATTGCCCGATATCAAGCCAAACCGAGGTTTGAAGAGCAATATCGCGGCTGAAAAATAATAAGCAATACTGGGCACCAGCTGCTACGGGTTGCCGGGAGAGCTTTTCATGAGGTCCGGTGGCGATGAGCTGATATCGAAAATGCCTTTGCTTCTACGGACGATAAGGCTTAATAAAAGCATGCCCGATGATTGGAAATTAAGTGCTTTACGTTCAGTGCTTACGAAAGGTGATCCAAGTGGGTTGGAGCACAACCACCGCAGGATTAACCTTTTACTATCGCTTATAAGTTCCTGTCGAATGTGTTATGTTAAAGACTAAAGCCAGTGTTATCAATCTAAACGGGCCTTATTAGTGAGTCTTTAGACTCGAAAATCGACAACTGACCAGATACTCACACTGCGCAAATTCTGGAAAAGAACCCAAACAAAAAAACAGATCGATACATATCATCTTTTTGTCGACTATAAAGCAGATACGGCAGAAATTACACGAAGTCTTCAGTGAAGTTTGGCAAGGACCTTACTGAGGCATTTGTTTAACCAGATGAGGCCTCTGTCTAGGTTACAGACAGCATATCGTGTGATCTCTTTAACGGCTCTACGAAAATTACTCAAATGCACAATGCGCATTCTTCTTCTATCTTTAATGGCAGCATCAACAGAAATGTATCCATCAGTAGCCGCACATAGAAAAGTATTCAAAGCGCTTTGGTATTTTGCGCGCCGTAGGTAGTTCGTCACACCAAGCTTAGTTAACAGCTCTTTCACCTGGTCCATCCATCGGAGTTTTGGTCGCTCCCTTCTGCGCAGCCCATCGGGTTTATTGACGAAAACTTTTCGAGCCGGAGCGTTTTCGTCCATTCGTACATCGTGTCCAAGCCAGCGCATTCGGTCTATTTGAACGCGCTTGACTACGTCAATGTCATTGTACTCATGATTCATTCGACGGCGGTACTCGCCGTTAACGATGATGGGTCCAAATATTTTGCGGAGTATTTTTCTTTCGAAGTTTCCCAGAATAGATTGATCCACTTGTGTCATTACCCAGGATTCTGCGCTGTAGAATAAGTCTGGTAGAGCTGGATCTTTGTTCTTCGAGAGAGCGCTTTGTCATTATATCGCTTGCCTAACACATAGTAGCAGCGGTTTGCTATTAATTCTCGTTTCTTAATTTTCAGGCTGACATTATCATTTTTGTTTATGGCGGAGCCGAGGTAGAAAAAATTATCGACCAATTCAAAGGTAATTGTTATCAACGTTCACGCAGCTTCCCAAACGAGTAGACTCTTTGTTTGTTGTTGTTTGTTGACAACTTGTTTTTGTCCTCATTAATCACCAGACCCACTACTGCCAACTACTTTTCAATGTTTGAAAAGGCCGCAGTAACATTCCGCATTCCTCGGCCAATGATATCTGTATCATCGGCATACGAGAGCAGCATGTGGCTTTTGATGGTGCAAATCGTGTTTACCTTGTCTGAAGCCTCGCTGGGACCCGAGGTGGCATAGAGGTTAGAACACGCGACTACCATGCGGGAGATCGCAGGTTCAAACATGGCTCCAGTAATCTTAAAATATTGGTCCTTCATTGTTGGCTCCCCTCGAATGTTGTTGACAGCAACTTCGCAGTATAAGTGTCGAGTCAATCGGCGTGTCTAATAAGAGCTTATCAAATAGTGACGTTCACATTCGTCGATAAACAAGTAGGTTCCGTTAGTTGTGAATCTAAAAATAGAAAGCGTGTTAATGCACAACAACGCAAGAAGCTATCCCATACCTCATTCATGAGGTGCAAAGGGAAATTAAGTTTTTTTAAGAAGCCTCGCTTGGTAGAAAATGGCTCTGTTAGATTTGTGCCTATTTTCACTGAAGACTTCATGTCAGTCAGTGTCATCCCGCATAGTCGTATCAACATCACGGGGATACCAAACTCATCCATAACTTCTTATAGTTTCTATCGTCTCGGTCTGTCGAATGCAGCTTTATAGTCAATAAATAATTGGTAGGTGCCGATCTGCAGTCCTTGGGTCTTCTCCAGGATTTGTCGTAGTGTGAATATCTAGTCGGTCTTGGATTTACCAGGTCTACAGCCACACTGATAAGAACCAACCATGGGACTGATAAGAATGGGCTTTAGTCTTTCATGTAACTAACTAGGCAGGACGTTGTATGTGATATGTAAAAGGCTGATCCTACGATAGTTAGTACACACATGTGGACTGCCTTTCTTAAGCACAGGACATTGAACACTCAGATTTCAATCATCGAGCATGCATTCCTTGTGCCAAACCGTGTTTATGAGCTGGTATATGCACGTTGCCAGCTAGATGTTTTTCTGCGTGTCATCTCCCTCCTCTTCTTATTATTACGCTCCGAAAAAAAATCAAGTTCTGAACCTGTTCTAAAATCTGGGGACTATATTTTCAGAAAGCCCTTTATAGTGGCCATGTCCTGGCATATGTTTGGTTTTGTTAGAATTCTGCGTTTAGGCACAGTGAGCAAAACTGTTTTTCATTTTTCAATATATAATTTTCAAAAAATACAATTTCCCAACGTTTTTTAAAATATGACGACTATTTTTTACGAAAGCTGTTTATAGTAGCCACGTCTTGGCATACATTTGGTTTTGGTTATGTGCTCCGATCTTAAAATATATGGTTTTTTATAATGATTTTCCCATTTTTCATGTTAACATAGCTATGTTAAACCGTTAACAGAGGTCTGTTAATGAATTGTGGTTTGTGTCTTTGCTAGTTAAATTCGAATTTATCTTCACGCACATAAATTTATGCATGACTTGTCACTTGAGCAAATATATTAATGTAAATGAGTGTGTGAATATCAGTTATTAATTGTGTTTCTTCTGTTATCACTTAGCTTACATTGGTTACTTTGCTCATAAAGTCACAACAAAGCTGCTGCTTAAATCCTTGCTTTACATACAACAGGACGAATGGCGTTGCCTGGTTGTTGCCACCACTGTGCCACAAGTGCAGAAAAAAAAACGGTAGGGGTACACGATGAGTACCCATTTACATAATGCCTCCAGTTCGTGTCCAATTATCCAGTTTGTTGTTTTCTGTTTATCATCATCTTATTTTATTATACATTTATAAAGTGCAGAAGTTTTTAATTTACACTCTTCGTCTTTTTACTTTATTCGTTTTTTTGGTCTTAGTCTTCCTTTCCCCACCCGACATTTTACCCCTTTGAGATGAGTTGGAAACTTTACATTGCACTAGATATCTGTGCTCGTGTTTGCGCATTCTGATATTCTACACTCATTTATTCATTCGTCCTGGCAAAAATATCTTCATTAATTATGAATGTAAAGTTTTCATTTCAGGATTTTATTTCTCGCCCCTCTCAACTCTTTACTCACCCCTCCTCTGGTTATGTTGCAGGCACTTTGTTGTTGTTATTTGCTACTCGTTTCATATTCAAGTAGTTTTTTTTTTGGTATATTTGCCTTTTTCGGTTAGTCCGCCACCTCCCAGGCGCTACGTCGTCTTTCGATTTCGTGTGAAGTTGTTAAATGGAAAAAAGTTTGTTGAATTTTTTTTTTTTTAATTTTTAAATATTTACTGAAATCCTTTGCCCCGCCATATGCTCGCAGTGCCTCGAAAGAAATAGTAGTCAATACGTAGATAACTTCGACAGAAGCAGAAGAATGACAGCGGCTCTCATTAATATTGTTCAAATGTTATCCGTTATCTGATGACAGTTCATTTACAAAACAATCGAATTTAATTTTGCATTGACGTTTGACAAACATGATGATTTTTTAAACGAAACGCTTATCGCACTAAGAACATATTGATTAAAGCATTTGCTAACAGTTGTATAAGAACAAAAAAATGTGTAAATAACGACTAAGCATATAAACTTTGAAAGCGGCAGCGCATCAACACTTAAGATAGCCGCCGTTATAGTTTCTCTTAATAAACGCCCCACAAACGATGTTATGGCAACCTAAAAGTATACAACACTTGTGTACAATTCAAGTACCCTATAGGTATGCATCAGTTTTGTTAAAAATAAAATGTTTCTACAGTATGCTAGAGTACATCCAAGCAAACAAACCTTACCGCTCAAGTAGTGAGCGTCTAACAGCATGCAACACTTGTTCTGCGGTGTATATTGCAAGAAATGTTTTCGATAACCATTAACCTCGATTCCAGAAAGCTTTCGATAGTACAGATACCGTGAATTTAATATCGCTATTTCTTAGGAAGACATAAAAATATTATGTCAGTTTATTAGCAAACTGCTACAAAAAATTGCATTATAAAAATATGAGTTGGGATATAAAAAAAAACTATGTTTTATTTTAACGATTGCAATACAAGAATATCAATAGAGAGGTCACAAGAGTTCAAACTTGAAAACACTGTTGAAATATATGCAGAGGAATATTTATGGTAAAGAGATTGGTAGGTAGTAATCAACTTATACCGGGAGAAGAAATTACCATAATTTTGGATACACCAATGAATGATCAATTTCATAGTGTTTTTGTTTCATAGTGTTTTACGCCGCTATACATTAATGGGTCTGAAAGACCAAGTTCTGAAAGGTTCCCAGTGATTTGAAACTCTTGTCAAAATGTGAAAGTTTACATCACTATTCTTACCGCAGCATAACCAACCAACCCGGTGTCACTTCTAGTGGGAAAAATATTTCTACCGAATGTTCTAAACGTAGACTTTTAAGCAGTTTTTCGAAAATGTGCCAAAAATGTTCCATATGGTGTAGCGTGGTTTTCTCGTCGTCTGAGCTAAGACCAGTCGTCGCCAGGGTCGACATAAGACCCACAAAACCTTACGGAATAAGAACTCAGTAGATTTTCCTTGACTAGCGCAAAATAACAGTATTGTTTATTAAAGGTGTAATTCAAACTTATAATCTACTGGATAAAGTATTTAGATACGAAAACAATTCAGATACGGATTCAGTGATAGCGATGTTCTCTTTCTTCTACTGTAATTTGTACCCACGCCGATTTTAGAAGATCGAGAACTTTTAGTATACGGTCGGCGAGTATTGATGTGGCTTACGACTGCAAGGACAGGTTTTGGGACTCAGGTTCATTTAAGATATTCGGGAACTTTACGATTCGGCCGATTCAGGATTCAGATAGGTAGGTATCGTTTCAGTACTCAGGAACGTGATAATTCGGGTACTTTCGATAATTCAGGTTCGTACCAGCAACTCGGCAACGTACCGATGATTCGGGTTCGTCGGTAGTTACGATTAATATCAGCAGTACGTTGTCAGCTTAGTGATTCGGGTTCTGTCGCGGTTTAAGGTTTATATCAGCAAGTGATAAATGATGGTTCGGGTTTGTCGGTGGTTAAGGTTTATATCAGGAATCGGGAATTCAGGTTAACTTCAGCAATTTGGGGAATATATCGATGCTTCGGCTTTTGTCGGTAAATCAGTTTGGTATCCGCATCTTTAGGATCGTGTTATTGAATCGCGTTCTTCAACAAATCGACTTTTGCAACTCGTGGTTGTATCGATGATTCGGCTTTCGTCGGAAATCAGTTTGGTATTCGCAACTCAGGATATTCCACAACTTTACGATACGGAAGATTTGAGATGATCGTGAACTTTATACTATACTTCCAAAACAGTAGGGGTCAGATTGGTTAGGCTAGTTTTTGTACTCAGAAACGTGGTAATTCGGGTACTTTGATTTTCAGGTTCGTACCAACAACGCGGCAACATACCGAGATTCGGGTTCGTCGGTAGTTACGATTAATGTCAGCAGAACGTTGTCCCCTTGGTGATTCAGGTTTTGTCGGTGTTTCAACTTTATATCAGCAAGTGATGATTGATGACTCGGGTTAATCGGTGTTTAGGTTTATATCAGGAATTTGTGGCCGTCTTGGTGATTCGGGTTTTGTCGGGTATTCGGTTTAACTTCAGCTATTCGGAAATACATCGATGCTTCGGCTTTCGTCGAGAAATCAGTTTGGTATCCGCAACTCAGGATTGATAACTCGCGTTCTTCAGCGAATCGACTATTGCAATTCTAAGTTGTACCAATGATTCGGCTTTCGGCAGTAAATCAGTGTTTTATCCGCAACTCAGGATATTCGGCAACTTTACGATACGGTAGATTTGAGATGATCGTGAAATTTATACTATTCTCCCAAAACTGTAGGGGTCAGATAGGTCAGGATCGTTTGGGTACTCAGAAACATGGTAATTCGGGTACTTTCGATAATTCAGGTGCGTAGCAGAAACTCGGCATCGTACCGATGATTCAGGTTTGTAGGTAGTTACGATTAATATCAGCAGTACCTTGGCAGCTTGGTGGTTCGGGTTTTGTCAGGGTTTCAGGTTTATATCAGCAAGTGATGGTTGATGACTCGGGCTTGTCGGTGGTTATGGTTTATATCAGGAATACGTGGAGATTTGGGGTTTGCCGGGTACTCAGGTTAATTTCAGCAATTCGGGAATATATCGATTCTTCGGCTTTCATCGATAAATCAGTTTGGTATCCGTAACTCAGACTTCGGACTTCGGTCAGTTTGGTATCCGCAACTCAGGATCGCGTCAATGATTCGCGTTCTTCACCAAATCGACTTTTGCAACTCGTGGTTGTATCGATGATTCGGGTTTCACCGGTAAATCGGCTTGGTATCTGCAATTCAGTTTCGTGTTGATAACTCGCGTACTTCAACAAATCGATTTCTGCAAGCCGTAGTTGTACCGATTCCAAATTAACGACCGAACTAATAATCGTACCGGACGGAGTGTTACTATTGAATTGCTACGGTGCTAATTTTTAATTCTAAGTCCGATTCAGCATACCGAAGTCCGATTTAACAGATTAAAGTTCGTTTCAACAGACTGAAGTCCGATTCAACAGACCAAAGTCAGATTCAACAGACAGAAGTCCGAGTCAACAGACCGAAGTCCGATTTAACAGACCGAAGTCCGATTCAACAGTTCAAGTCCGATTAAATTCACCGAGGTCCGATTCAACAGACCGAAGTCCGATTCAATAGAGCGAAGTCCGATTCAACAGACCGAAATCCGATTTAACAAACTGAAGTCCGATTCAACAGACCGAAGTCCGATTTAAAAGACCGAAGTTTGATTTATCAGACCCAAGTCCGATTCAACAGACGGAAGTCCGATTTAACAGACCCAAGTCCTATTCAACAGACCCAAGTCCGATTCAACAGACCGAAGTACGATTTAACAGACCGAAGGCCGATTAAAAAATATTTCTATTGATAAATTATTGCCCTGAGAAGGGCAGGGCAGATCGGGTACGGAGCAACTTGGCAATAAACTTCGCTGCGGTAGCAACCGACGACCTACCAAGCAAAATGTTCGATCATTTTGGTAAGTGGAACTCTCGATGTAATGAGAATTACATCGCATCACACAGCATTGATAACACTTTCCCTTGAGATGTCGTTTCCTTAATGTGTTTGGTTGAATATTGATAATCGCACGATGAATGACATCAGAATAACTGGAGGAAACCCTTACGGATCCTTTTCAAAATTTATCAATATTAATATTTTCAAAAATGAAATAATGGTATTGTAAATGGGCAGAATAGCCCTTCCTGCAGCTCCCATACAAAATTACCTATTGTTGGAAAAATAATATTTCGCTCAAAACTTACAAACGGATAACTGGAGGACATTTAAATTTCCTCCTCCTAAATAACAGATAAACCCTCAGAAAACCAAATCCTTTGCCACACCCCTACTGGTAACTTCCATACAAATTACCGAATTGATCCTCATAGTTTTACATACATATCATTTTTGTAAATACACTGAATTAAGTAATTTTTTTGATAAACGCTTATCATAATTTGAGTCAGGAATACATATTGATTATATCGGCCGACCCCCCTTGTGGTACCTCCCATACAAAATGACCTATTTTTGAGAAATTAATTTTTCTCCTACAACTTCCGTAAGGTAAGCTGCAGCATATTTTTATTTGATTAGTTCTATTATCTTGTAAAATTAACCAAAACCTTACAAAACCGGAACATTTGCTCTCATATAAATTTACCTCCCAGGGATGGCTGAACCACTACCAAGATCCCCAGTTATTATTAAAATGTGATAGCATTTAGAACATAAGACATAAGACTTTGACTTATATCCAACCTCGGGGCATGTTTTGATACCTATATTTAGGTAAGATGTTGTTGGCATTCGATGCCC
Organism: Muscina levida; assembly: GCA_964034835.1. Taxonomy (NCBI): domain Eukaryota; kingdom Metazoa; phylum Arthropoda; class Insecta; order Diptera; family Muscidae; genus Muscina; species Muscina levida. Next base: position 60,593,727 of record OZ035882.1, read on the forward strand.
AACTCACTTAGACTATATGGTGCATTAGGATACCACGGGCTAAGGAATTACCCACCGGAAAAGCATTTAAATCACTCCAAAATGCTTTGCATATTTTGTATGCTCAATTGAGCCCTATCATATGGCCCCTTAAAAATATTAGGATTCCATCCCAAAAAAATGTTTAACATTTTTCTAAAAATTTCCATATGATATCCTTTTTTGTATTGACAACATTTTGCTACAATTACATACAATCTTCATTAATGTTCCAGAAAATTTGAAAAACTTCTTATTAAACCGATTAAATATCGTACCTTAATATATCTTTATATACTGCTATTGGATTACATGATAAATTTATCTTCATTTCTGGCAAAAAGGGAAATATAATCACATCTATGGCATTACTTTCTGTCGGAGCACAACACACGCCAACACACTGAAGACTAACTTGAATTGTGCTACAAATCCCTAAAGTTGTTTTAGCTTGAGAAATTGCAAAAGTTTATAATATAAAATGGTCCAATGGATGTGTGGGCGTTCCTCCTCCTCCACAGCATTAGAGGAGTGACATACAGACACACACACATACCCACATATGTGGTAGCTTGGTTACATACACACACACACACACTCAGTTGACACACAATGAAATAATCTCTTGCATTCCTGGCGTTATGTTGAGATCTCATTTGTGCTCCCGCACTCCTGTAACATGAGCTAAGGCTTACACTCACACATTCACACATATGAAAGGGAAGGATTTTAAAATTCCATTTTAAAATCGATTATAAAAATCCAAAGCAGATGTAACTACTAGCAGATGTAACAGAGCTAAAAATCTATGTATGGCTATAATGCATTTACTTATACATACATACATACATATGTATATAGTACATTAAACATATGAAAACATATAATATATATAAATAATACATACGTTGCGTATGTAGGAGTATAAACACAAGTACTACATTAAACTTTATGTGAAACCTTGTGTCGGTGTGTGTGTGTGTGGGAAACTTTAGCAGACATATTTCAAAGTAACTCCTCAACTTTTGAAATAAAAATATATTATATACCAAAGGCTAAGAAGGCGCAACGACTTGGTGCAAAGACGTCCACCTCTCTTAGGAGCGGGATTTCGTTAATGCAATTTACATTATTTTATTATAGGTAATTTCAGTAGAATTTTATGACAATTTTAAAAGACTTCAACGTTCCTGAATGACATACATATAAGTGCTTTACGATTTTAATGCTGATTATCATTATCACATTGAAAATTTGTACAAATCATTTGAGGGTTTATAAAGGGACTGACTCGAAAATCTCTACTAAATCGTATACGACCATAAAAATTACGTTGAAATTTAGAATGCAAAAAGTTATTTTTTAGAAAAATCAAATGCTGACAACGACGCATATTATAACTGTATGACATTTCTTATATGGGTATTTAGAGTTAATACGAAACAGTAAAAAACTTGCAACTTTTTCACAGTCTAGTGTCGTTTGATTCTTCTTTTTATTTAAAAAAGTGTACAAATTTGACATACACATTTTTGCACTAACAGATTCAAGACAAGTTTCATTGAAATCGGCCAATTCCACCGCCAACCGCCATAGAACTCAAGATACAATTCTTTCTGTTTCGGAAATTTCTGAGAAATATTTTTATAGTCAATAGAATTTATTCCGAACTGCGGCTACATAATCTTTTTTTAAAAAATAAGGACATTTTTAGAGGTTTATAGATTTGATCATTTGGTCTTCTTAATGGTTTATGATAGCCGCGCGTACACGCTCTTGTATCGCCTTTCTGAAGCACAGGACATAGTGCACTCAGATTCGAATCGTCGCGTTTGCATTCCCCAAGCTAAACAGACTTAATAAGCTGGAGGGTTTATGTTATCGCCGCTGACCATTTAAGGCTCTGCCGGCAGTCCATCTAGGCGTTATTATATTTTAGCCTAGAAATCGCTGTATTCACATCGTTTTCCGTTGGTGGTAAACAATCTGCTCCATCTTTAATGATTGGCGTTAGATCGTCTTTTGAGCTGCCTTCGAACCCAGCAGCGTAAAAAATTTTCCCTACATAACACAGTACAACATTTTTCAATTCATTGATTTGGGACTCAATTCTGAGAAAGTAGCCCCAAAAAGTAGTAGTAGGGGAATTGGTAACGTTTTAACCTCTTTTGTTTGACAACACTCGAGAACCACTAGTCCGAATTAGCTGAAAAAAATTAAAAAAAAAATTAAGAATTATAATTCCTTTAATCTGTTCATATAACGTTTCCCTACATAAGAAACAGTTTCACTTTTCTATTCATCAAATGATTCTGAACTGGGTTAATTTTGTAGCAGTAACAATAAAACTGTTGTACTCCGTGGCGTATGATTTACGTGGAATATTACTTATGATAATCATACGCCACCATATAACAATATGTATAACAAAAGAGCCTAAAACGAGAAAAATTACTCTATACGATACTTACTTCAAATTGATATTAAATTATTTTGGCATGTAACTTGACAAAACGAGCTACTTTCACGTGGGGCTACTTTCACGTGCATTTCTCAGAATTGAGTCCCAAAATCATGTGTAATTTTGCATAGGAAACAGGGATGAAAGGACAAACAAAGGATTAAATGCACTAAAATGCTACAACCTGCAAAAGTAGAGAGAACTGGAAAGCTATACCTGCTCTTCGGAGGTCTGCCTATATCCACTGATGGCTCAAAAATGAACTTCAAAACAGAATCGGCTGTCTTCAGCGAGGATCTCAATTACAGCCAAAACTTCAGATTGAATGACGATTACAGTGTTTTTCAGGTGGAGTTCTTCGGAAATCTGGGGAGAGTTCTTATTAAATCTGCGGAGACAATATTGACAATAAATTGGGGGGAAACCGTGGCACTCTATGGGGATAGGCAATTGACTCTAAAGGCTTTGGCATCAAAGGTTCTGGTGCACATATGCAGAATGGCGCTCTCTACACTGCCAGTTAACAGGGTTCGACCCCGGGAACAGTGTTATACTAGGGAACAAGATGGCGAATGAATTGTCATGGAACCCGGCCAATTGGTTGAATCAGTGCAACCATACTTTCTTATTTCATATGCAAATAAGACAATCACAATAAGACACCGTAATGGCCTCCGAGTGGTTTAATAATTCAGTCTCACGACTGAGTGATTACTTGTCTTCAACCTTACCTAAGCTAATTGCAGCATACTCTTTGTGTCCATAACACTGTAAAACATTTTAGGGGTCACTATCAGGGGGTGAGAAATTCCATGTCAGGCTAAAGGTACTAGGCCAGAATATTATACCCCAAATAATTTTTTCGTTCTCTTAAAAAATTCATCAATTATCGCCTTTTTTTCATATATTTTCCCCAAGAACTTCAAATTTCTGGTAGAAAACTGGTCATTGCTGATGACATTGAATGACGACCTTGATCCAAGTGCTGTTCTGTACATATGTAGCGAGTTTGCATTACATTGCGTTACAATCCATGTATGTGCAACGTATTAGTAATATTAATTTTATGCGGATTTTATATTAATCTTACGCACATCGTTTTAATATTGTGGTTTTACTGGAACGATATTGTGGTTTTACTCAACTGTCCTGGGGACCGGCTGTGGCATGATGGTTAGAACACGCAACTACCATGCGGGAGATTTCTTGTTGAACTACTGGCTCCAATCATCTATAAAAAACAAATCTTTCATTGCCGGCCAACCTCTATGTTGTCGGCAGCAACTTCGTAATATAAATGTCGAGTCAATCGGCATGTCTAGTAAAAGCTTCTCAAACAGTGATGTTTGCATTCGTCGATAAACAAGTAGGTGCTGTTTGTTATGAATCTAAAATAGAAAGCGCGTAAATTCACCATAACGCGAGAAGCATCCCATACCTCATTCATGGGGAGTAAGGGGAAATTAAGTTTTTTTTTAATATCCTATCCTAGTACCTTCAGCCTCAGATCACCCTCAGATTACCATTTCTATCCTTATATGTGGCGCTTCCTCTTGCATACCCTTAACATTTTACCTGTTTTTAGAATTTTCTACCTTCACCAGTTCCTGGTATTTTCTTCTGTCTCTTTAGGTATTCTTAGACGCCTTTACTGTTTGAGGAGGCATTTTGTTTTTTCTTCTTACTTTTATATAATTCTCTTATATGATGCGTTACACGCAGTATTTCCTTGCATGCAGCATCTTATTCCTCACATAATTGTCGACATTCTTCATTGTATCAGGACTTTTCTGGCGTGTGTAAAGAACATCAAAATTACGGGTGTCTGTATTCAAAAATTGAAAAAGTCGGTCTGAATAGGCATTGGGTATCTCGGAGGTATGTATCCTTATGAAGTCTAGCCTTTTTTGCGTTTTGCATATGGTAATCGTTCATATATAAATGTATGCGCAACGAATCAGTAACATTAATTTTATGCGGATTTAATATTTATCATACGCACATCGTTCCAATATTGTGTATTTACTTAACTGTCCTAATACCTTCACCCTCATATTACCATCTTTGTCGTCAAAGGTGGCGCTTCCTGTTCCAAACCTTTATCATTTTACTTGTTGTAGAAATTTTCTACCTTCACCTTTATCCTGGTACTATTTGATATTCTCAGTCTCTTTAGGTATCCTTAGACGCTTTTACTGTTTGAGAAGGCATTTCGTTATATAGGTCCGTATATTAAAACCCCTATAAGATTAGGCGTTCTCTCTGCTAAAGAATGAAATGAAATAATGGTTCAATGGTTCTTAAGTTACAGCTGAAAAACTATCTAAAAATATGGAGTCATAAAAAATGTTAGACCAAACCTTTTGGGAGTTTTACTTTACTGGCCTAGAACCTTAACCCTGACTTGGAATTTCTCACTCAGAAAAAACTCCAGCAAATGTTCCAGACTTAAATATACCGGCCAAAAGTAAACTTTTGAAAAGATTCATATAAAAGGCAAACAAATATATATTATCAGTTTTTTTTTTGTCACATTATATATATTTCAATTTAAAGGACGTTCATTTTATATTTTATTACAAATTAATGAATTGCATTACATTGACCGTTTCTAAAGAACTAAATCATACCATTAATAAGTGTCACAACGTTCCGTTATAATGCATTCCATTATACTATTCCATGGAAGTGCTAAATTTTCATTACGTTGAAATGACCATGAATCCATTCTATTACGGACAGTTACACATCCTTATATTCCAAGTGAGTTAAATTATCTAGAATTTTTGAATAGTGCATTATTTATTTATTTAGCATTTTCTCACCATACATACATGACCCAAAAATTGGGTTAAATATTTTCGCAACGCAAACTAGTCTTAACCCTTTGCCTCACACCGCTTTAGCTAAGTTCGTCTGATTCGAGGCTAATCAGAAACAACAAAAAGTTGTAATGTAAACAAATTTTCTTGTTGTTTTGAAATTTAATGAAAATTCTTTCACACTTTTTCGTGTATGCAAATCACTTGAGTGAAAAAACGTTGATGCTACGAATAACAGCAACTGTTGTTATTGCTGCAAAACAACAAAGGCAACATTCTAACCCTGAACTTTTTCAAGTGTTTGCAGCAGCATATGTCAGTTGGTACTGACTGACATTGCTGTGGCTGCTGCTTGCGATATGCCGTGTAGAGAATTCAACTCTGTTGAATTTTTTTAGCATATTTCATCAGTTGTTGCTTCATGAGCGGCGGATGATGCTGCCGCTTCTGCTACAAAATGAAATCGGTTTATTTTAATTTAAACCGTTTGCCATATACCTAACCCTCTTGGTTGTCAGAATTTGCTAAAATTTTTGCAAATGTTGTCAAGAAAATTTTTACAAAAAAATATTTAAATACAAGTACATACACACATACGTAGGCGTACATGTACAACGGTAATCACAAAGAGTGCCCGACCTAACAGAAACAACTTCAAAAAGTTGTTCTGCCCCACTCTGTTCATTTCAAAAACCAACTACAATCACTTTACCTCGGGTTGCGTTATTGTGGGGTGAGTCCCATAATCGCTGTATTTTAGTGGAACCCACTCGTGGCAGAGGCTAAAAAGGCACATCTAAGATCAACTACAATAACTTTTGACTTTCCCCTCCATCGTTTGTATTTTGTTGCACCCATATTTGGTACAAGTGGGGACATGAGTGTATAATTTACGTTAAGTACAGTGAAAACGAAGTAGTTCGCTAGGAACATGCAAGGCACATGTACGAGAGTGGGTAACGAAATAAAGAAGCTGAGTTTCTTAGCACTATAGCGCTGTTCAAACTATCATTTAAATGTGTACTTTAGGGTAAGCGCCTAGCAGAAAATAATGCGGCTTTGTATGCCTTCTTACAGGCCTGCAGGGGCAGTCAGAAGCCCTAGGCATGCAAGACCTGCACATTGCCTTTCTCAATGAAGACGTTTATGTAGGCATGCCTAGTATGTCCAGCTTGGATGTCTCATTTTAGATGCGAAATGCGCATGGGTATGACATTTTCTGTTAGGCTTAGTGAAGGACTAATTATAGCCTGTATATATGCCTAGGAAAGGAAGGCGCACTTGAATGTCAACAAACTGTCTTTGAATGCATGTTTGCCAGCATATTATTTCAATGCCTCGTCCTTACCGCAGCTGGTGCGTTTTTTTCGTGTTCTCTTGAAAATAACCAGAATCTCTCTTTGGAGATCCGCAAGCAGCTTACATCGTCCGATATACCACGTGTACCCCGGGAAAGTATAAGAAGGTGCAATGTTAAACAACCTTAATGGTATGTTACTATAGATGCCTCTTAGGTAGTAGGTACGAGATGTTACTGTTACTCCATTCTATGGTTCTCTATGAGGATTTGGCAGCCCCCAAAAAAACTAGGATCGGTGGTGGACTAATAAGTCACTCAAAAGCTGATATATAAACGCAAAGAAAATACCCCTAAATGTAAACGACCCTCGCAAACGTTATAAGGACCATGATTTAAGAATGTCTGAACTTTATACAGAGATGGTGCCTCTATCCAACTGGCGGATGTCCTCGATAAATACAAGGCTGACATCACCGTCATACAGGAAAGGAGATGGACGGGACTGGGATGCACACGACGAAAAAACTGTGACATCTTTTACAGCTGCCATGCAGAAAGACACGAATTTGGATGTGGTTTCATAGTCGGCAAGAGACTTCGACACCTGGTCGTGCGGTTTAAACCTGTAAGTGACCGAATAGCCACTATTCGCATCCGGGCAAATATTTTTACATTACGCTGATTTGTGCCCTTGTCCTGACGGAAGACAAAGACGACAAAGTTGAATTTTATGAGGGACTAGTGTTAGTATATGACCGCTTCCCTGCCCATGACATTCAAATTGTTCTTTGAGATTTTAATGTCAAAATACGAAGGAATGATAATCTTGGTTCAGCAGTCTAAAAACTCAGTCTATACAACAACACCTCCGATTCAGGCTGGTTAGCTTCGCATCAACAAGAAACGTGGCAGTAAGTGGAACCAGATTCCCACATAAAGATATACACAAGGCAACCTGAATATCTCCTGATCAAAAGACAAGAAACCCGATAATCGATGGAAGGCATATCTCAAGCGTTATGGAAGTGTTTGTGATGAGCGGTGCAAAAACTGACTCGGAAAACAAAACTCAAGGGAAGCTAGATATCACAAGGCTGCATTCCACTGATATAGCAAATGCCTACTTCTACCAACTCTCTCAATTACTACAAACATACGCAGCTAATTCTGATGTTCCCAACACACAGTGGCAGCATATTGCGATTTCTATGATCACTGCCGCAATGACCGTACTGGGTTATGTAATACCACGGTCCGTCAATCCCCGGTACGATGAATGTCGCGTAAAGTGTAAGGCATTGGATGCGTCATACAAGACAAAATTACAGTCAATGGTAAGGCGTGCAGTGACGGAAAGACATAATGAGAAGAGAAGGAAGGTGAAATGTCTCGTCAGATGGGAAAAGCGTCTACTGAAGAAATAAGAGAGCATATATATCGAAAATTACAGGAATAGGAGTAAAGCCTTAAAGATCTACCAATGGGTAAAAATCTTAGGTTTTGAGACAGAGATCCCTACTTGTAAGGACAGAGATGGAGATCCGGTCACGGACACGCTGAGTGTACTGCAAATATGGAAGGAACACTTGCGTTCTCTTTTCGTTCCCGAAGGCAACATAAGTGACGACATCACACCAATCATCAAAAACGGAGTAGAATACCTACCAATAGAATGCCCGCACAATTCTTTACGGTAGGTAGCTTGCAACGTTCGCGCCCCAGTTTATAAACACGATTTGGATAAGGGAATTCATGACTCATGATTGGAATCTGAGTGTTTTAAACCCTGTGTTTATGAATGGTGCACCAAGTGTGTGTACCAATTATCGCGGGATCAGCCTTTTACCCACCGCATACAAGGTCAAAGAGAGAGAGCTATGGCACGCGAATAGACGTTTAATTAACTGCTCGTAAAAAAGTATTATTTTTAAAGGAAAAATGCGATTTTAATAAACTTCGAAGGTGCAAAAGTGATAATAAACTGATTGAGTACATATGTCAGTTGAAGATTAATTTACAATGTTTGACTTTGTGACAAAAAAATAAAATTAAATTTGTGAGGTGCTGAATGTCTCTCTACGAATAATTGCACTACTATACGGTCTTCATTTGGTTTTTGAGTGTAAAACAAAAGACGAATAAAAGAAAAGCATAAAAGAAAAAATGAGCAAGTCCAATAAACAAATTACTATGCTAGTGGCTTAACAGAAAAGAATATACAACTAACACTTCTCGATTCAACATGATTGAGTAAAACTAAAATTAAAAAAAAAAAAAAAAAAAAAACGTGTTCGGCCTAAGAGATATTGTACTCTCTTAAATTATCTCCTAGATGATGATCTTATCTAAATCATTTGACAGTTTGCTTCAACATCACCAACAGTACCAACTTAACACTGCCATGTTGTGACATTAATAAATAAGAGAGAGCATCAAAGTATCTCATGTATAATAAACATATCCATTCAGTGATTTCATGACACTTGACAGTTTTTTATAATATCACAATATAAACTCAACACAGCTAATCAACTATTTGTGACTTCAAAAAAGTAAACAGAGAGAACTTAATATATTGAGCGTTTTTGAATCATTGCCAGTATGGAAAAGAGAAATAAAAGTGTGATAAAGAATTCGAACAAGAAACAAATAAGTACTGAGATGAAGTGTTTTGTCTGTAAAAAAGACTGTGCCCGCAGTAATATAAAATGTGCACTATGCAATCACATATTTCACGTAGAATGTGCTCCCGAGAATATTCCTAATATGACTGCTGCAATGGTGGAAATGATAAAGAAAAGTCAAGGTGCTATAATATTCCGATGCGGTGGATGTATCGCTGTCCCTCCTGGTGTTATTAGTCTCGACGCTGGTGCTGATCATGTTGCTGCAAAGTTAGACGGGTTGGAAGCAAAAATAGAACAAATTTCTAAACTGCTTTCGGATAATGTTCTTCCTCAGTTGAGCGGCATTAAAACTGAAATAGTGAATTGTGTATCAAGAGTTGAAAAGCTCGAAACACACACTAATGATAAAATTGAAAAGTTGATTATTGAAAACAATTTTCTGCATAAGCAACTTAATAGAGGAGATATACTGATTAGTGGTATTCCGGCAACTTTAAACATTGATGAATTATATTCCGCTGTATATAAAGTTGGCGCGGTGTTTGGTGTGGAATTACAACCATTTGATATTAACCTTTGTACATGGATTCGAAATAAAAAGGTCGTGCTTGTCAAATTTAGTTCCATACGAAAACGGGATGAACTGACAGCGAAATACTTTAAGAGCAAAAATCTCCAGCTGAATCAAATTCTAAACACAGACATAGAGGCGAGAGTTTTTATAAACGATCATTTAACTCCGATGGCTGCAAATCTACAATTTTTGTGCAGAAAACTACAAAAAGAGAAGAAAATCAAAACATATCACATTCGAAATACGTACATGCCTGAGGTGAAGATCATATGTGCCGATGGTTCTGAAAAAGTCTTACGATATGATGAAGTACGGAATTTGTTTTCGATTTCTGGTGGTGATTCAGATGCTGTATCCTAAACTCATTTCAAACTTAAAAGTTGTTATAAATATGATCAATGTTTATAAATTTCTGTTGTTAAACTTAGCACTTTTGTTTAATAATGCTATATTTGAAAATTGTTATCGCATTTCCTTAAAAATTTATTTTTTTTGCGAAGTAGTAATGAACGAATTTGTATTTTTTTATTAATATTTTTTTGATAATTATTTTTTTTGATTAAAATTATATCCGTTTTTTTCTAGTTTTACATTATTTTTTTATGAATAATTTTAGATTTTTCATTAAGTCATGGATATGGGGGGTTTCTCTTTTTGTTAATAATGAATAGTAACTTAGGCGCCACTATTAACAGAAATGAGATCTCTTATTTAAATTTAAAGCCGAATAACCTTAATATTATTCATATGAACGCACAAAGTATAGTTCCAAGTGCAGGCTCCTCGAAAAATGATGAAATTCGTGATCTTTTTCATAATATGGATTTTGATATAATTGGAGTATCAGAGACGTGGCTTAAAAGTAATATTCTTGATACAGCTGTGTCTATCGATGGATATAGAATATATAGAAATGATAGAGCTGTCTGTAGAGGAGGGGGTGTTTGTATGTATGTGAGTAATAAGCTAAAATCTAGATCTGTTTATGAAATAATGAATGAGGGCATATCAGAGGGCATTTTTGTTGAAGTAGATCTAGATAATGGTGGACAAATTTTGGTTGGTGTCCTGTATTTGCCTCACGGAGGAATTTCAAGTTGTGAAGATGTGCTGGCAGAGTATACTGCCAGATATGAAAATGTAGTTCTAATGGGAGACTATAATATAGATTTGTTCGTTGATGGAATAAGGATGAGGGAGTTGTGCAGAAGAATGGGACTTGAAATTGTACATAATTGTCAGCCTACTCATTTTAACTTAATATCTCCTAGATGCTCATTAATTGACTACTATCTGGTGTCGAGTTCTAGATTAGTTCTCAACAGTAAACAATTTCAATTTCCTGCATTGAACTCTCACCATGCCGTAATTTGCATATCTCTTGATGTTGAAACAAAAATTGAATCTGGCGTTGAATACTTTAGAGATTATAAAATGTTTAGTTTTGAAGCCTGCGCTAATGATATTAATGAATTTGAATTTGAAGAAATATACAACAATTCGGATGTGAATAGGAAGGTACAATTCTTAAATAATGTAGTATTAGAGTTATACGATAGACATATCCCGTTGAGGCCCAATACTTATCGCAGAAACACTGATTGGATCAAAGCCCCTATTATACAACGCGTGAAGGAACAGAGAGATATGGCTTACAAAGCTTTCTTAGAAAATAGAACCCCTGAACGGTGGCACATTTTTTGTAAATATAGAAATAAGTTAAAATCTGTGATTAGGAAAAAAAGAAATTTATTTTTTCAAAACTTATTTAACTTGTCCTCTCCAAGAAGGATCTCGAAAGAAACTAGGCACATAGGGGCCCATGGCAATGATGTTGCACATATAGAGGGATTAGATGTTGATCAATGCAATAACCACTTTCTGTTGTCGGCAGTTGAAAGCGCACCAAGATTGTTGTATATTGAACGTGAGGATAATATAAATTATGACGGGTTTCACTTCCAAACAGTTGACGAAATAGATATATGGAATTCATTGGCGAAAATTACATCTAAAGCAATAGGGTCTGACGGTGTGTCGCTGAAGTTCTTAAAATTAATATTTCCATTAATTTCAAGGCACCTTGTACATATTTACAACTTTATATTAACATCGTCAGTTTATCCAGATTGCTGGAAGTTAGCCAGAGTTGTTCCTATACCCAAAATTAAAAATCCCAACACATATTCTGATTTTAGACCAATAAGTATACTACCAGTTTTTTCTAAGGTACTCGAAAAGATAATCAGCAATCAAATACTGGCCAGTCAGAATTTTATTCAAAATATGTCTGAATTTCAATCAGGTTTTAGGAAGCACCACAATACTACAACTCTAATGTCAAATTTAATTGACGAGGTCAGAATGAACACTGACAAAAAGTTCATTACAGTTTTGGTTAGTTTGGATTTGAGTAGAGCGTTTGAATCAGTCTGTCACGAAGTCTTGTTGAATAAATTATTTTCGCTTTTCTCTTTTTCTACATCTGCATGTGCGCTAGTTGCATCATTTTTATTAGGCAGAAAACAATTTGTGCAATGTGGTAGACACATTTCGACGACTAGAGGTGTTGTTCGTGGAGTCCCTCAGGGATCTGTGTTAGGCCCATTATTTTTCACAATGTACATAAACGACATCTTTGAGCGAGTATCTGGAAGCTGCTGTCACCTTTATGCTGATGATCTAAAAATGCTAGTTTCTTCGGAAAGGGATAATTTAAATGGACTGATAACAGTTCTTAATTCAAATTTACTTGGAATTGAAGATTGGTGCTCGGATAACTATATAATACTAAATTTTTCTAAATCTCGCGCTATTGCTTTTAATGCAGAAGGAATAAATGTTCCAAATATTTCGGTTGGAAATGAGGTTATTGAATATGTTAGTCAAATTAAGACACTTGGGTTTTATGTAGATTCCAATTTAAGCTTTGATTGTCATATTAATGCAGTTGCAGCTAAACTGTCTTTTAGGTTACGTAGACTGTATAGCATTAATTGCACTTTACCTCTAAAAATACGTAAACTGTTAGCGCATGCGCTTTTAATGCCTTTAATTTTATATGGACTTGAGGTATATTCTGGCACAACTTATACTAATATGAATCGGTTGAAGATGTATTTTAATCGTATAGTACGATATGTATACTGCTTGCGAATACATGATCACATATCATCTTACGTGACTAATTTTTTGGGTTGCTCTTTTGACGATTTTGTAATGGTTAGAATTATGACAATGTTCTATAAAGCTTTAAAATTTGGATCTCCATCATATTTAACATCCCACTTCACTTTTGGAAGTTCATCGAGGGCACACACATTAATCTGTCCGCGGTTTAATACTCTTGTAATGCAACGTTCCTTCGTAGTAAGAGTTTGTCGTAATTGGAACTCAGTTTTGCCATATGCTGATAGGCATTTTGGGCATACGGTTTCTGTATTTAAAAATAAATTAATGTCCTTTCTGTAAATTCTTTTCATTGATCTCGCTGTTAATCTTGGTATCTTTTTTGTGATTTATTGGGGAACAATCCATATCCATGATGGTATTAGTATTAATTATTATTTTTGTTATATTTTCGAATTAAATCTTTTTATAATTATTGCCATATTATGTAAACTATGTAATCAATTTGGCCTCCTTTGGCTTTAAGATTATTAATAAATTGAAATTGAAATTGAAATTGAAATTGAAATTGAAATTGAAATTGAAATTGAAATTGAAATTGAAATTGAAATTGAAATAGTATATTATGTGAAAGACTAAAGCGAATTCAGGCGAACCCGATTGGGCCTTATCAGTGTGTCTTTAGACCTGTTTAATCCACGACTGACTAGATATTCACACTACGACATATCCTGGAGAAGACTCTAGAAATGCAGACCGACGTCAATCATCTGTTCGTCGGTTGCAAAGCTGAATTCGATAGTCCGATACGACAGAAATTGTTAGATGCTATGGCTTAGTTTGGTATCCCCGCAAAGCTAATACGACTTTGCTGGATGAGACTGACTGACACGAATCCATTTTCTGACTGAGCCATTTTCTACCAAGCGAGACTTTAGACAGGGCAATAGTCTGTCTTGCGATCTTTTTAATATTGTAATGGAGATGATCATGCGGAAGGCTGCAGTAAACGGAAATGGTACCATATTTAACAAAAGTCAAGTGGTGCTCGCGTATGCCGATGATATAGATATCATTGGCCATGAATTGCGGAATGTTACTGCGTCTTTTCGAAAACCAACACCAAGTTATTTGTTTCAACGAACAAAGAGTCTACGCTTCTGAAACGCTGCGTGAACGTTGAGAACTATAACTTTGAAGTGGTTGATGATTATGTCTTTCTTGGCTTCGCCATAAACAAAAATAAGAGATGGATATTGATCGTAAACCGCTGCTACATCGCGCTTAGCAAGCGATTTTATAACTAAAACTCTCTCTCGACGAACAAAGATCCAACTCTACCAGACTCTTATCATACCTGTCTTCCTCTACTGCGCAAAATCCTGGGTTATGACGCAGGCGGATCAATTTATTTTGGGAGTTTTCGAGAGAAAACTTAGCGGCGAGTATCGACGTCGGATGAACCACGAGCTGTATGAGCTGTACAATGACGGCGACGTTGTCAAGCGCGTTGAAATAGACCAACACACATATTAATGTAGACATAATAATTACGGATTCTTATTGTGGAGTAAACCTCAAACCAGTCTAAGGTCGCTGTGATCTTAAAAACTACATTTTATGGCTACATAATTCGTCGTGATAGTAAAATATAATCAAGAAAAATTCACTAACATTGAAATAGAAACAAGGTCCTTCAAATATCAACATAAAAAATCAGTCTATCTATATAAATGAATAATTTAAAAAGTTCTGTAAAAGTTTGGACATAGTTCAGTATTTTGCACTTAGTAATGTTATACTGTAGGATAATCTTCCAAATGTTAAACTTTGCACAACCAAAATGTACCAAAAAGACACAAATTAACTAGAATTACATTTATCATAGAGTGCGAAAGGTACCTATTGTTTATTGACCCATATTCAACATTATGATATATCTAGAATAGGTAGACAGTCTTAACAAATAAAAAGTAAGGCACGGCACCTTTGCGCCCAGTTATCTAAAATGTATTATTTAAAACCGGTTTGTTTTTCAACTCTCTCTAATCATCTAATATCACTTGTACAATTTACATGAATTATACCAAAAACATTTTATTTAAAATTTTAATTCAACTTCTTACAATTTAATTTGTTACAAAATAAAATATTTCAAAAGAAAAACTTATCATCGTATACAATCGACAAAGCTATAATACTCCGCTATATCTGGCCATTTAATGTATGCATTTGCAAAACAGAAAGACAACCAACCATATTATCAAATATTTTAATTGAAGTAAAAAACCAAAACAAAAACAAACAATTTAAATTATGCAGAGTTTATTTAAAAACCGCCATCAATTCATGCCCATGCAGCACAGCATGTGTTAGTAAGAGTATCTACAATATATATTACAGTAGAATGGAGTGAAAAGTATATCTTCATCGTCGTCATCATCATCATCAGGAAACAACAAAGCTAACCACTCACTCACTTGCTCAAGAGCTCACTTTCATTGCCCCAATGTGCCAACAAAAGCAACCACAAACTGTTACACATAAGTTTTGGAGAAATAACAACAACGGCAACAACTTCAACACTATCAGAATGAAAATTTGCATTGCAGATTTAATTTTGTAATTTTTGTATTTATTTGTTTCGTTTCAAGCTACTACAGTTGTTTGCCTATGATCACCCTACACTGGAATTACCAACGTTAGACAGTGGTTGTATAGGAATGAATCAAAGAGCTATGTATAATAGGGGTATAACCAAATTTTGGCCCTAGCACCACGCGATGGCGAAGGTTGTGTTATTTACGAAAAAATAATTTTGGGGTCATTTCGGATAAAAAACCTCACCCACGAAAAAGATTTTCTAAAATCTCCCAAAAAAAAACGATTTTTTATTAAATTTGTATCATATGTTTGAATTAATTTTTCAAGTTTTTTGTTTACTGATTTAGTTTGAATTTTTGGTACTTTAATCTTACTCCACAAATCGCAAAGTTCTTTTGAGATAACTGAAGCAGCTAAAGCATGAAATCTTCCAATTATCATTTTTTTGGGTTGGCATTTTGCTCAGTTGATGTAATGGAATGACGATATCTGGAATGTTTCTCCACATTATTGTGCTATCTTTAAATATGATCAAAGCCTTTGTCCAAATTTTTGCATTTTTTAAAACGCTTAAAGGGCTTCTTTTAAAATCCATTGTTTTTAAGTATTAAACACAAACTCGGAATATAATTTTCTTTGAATAATAAAAACAATTAAAGTACATGACGTAGTTATCAATGACATACATTCAGCTTCCTAAATATTTACACAAATGTTAAATGCAGCTTGATATATTGATAAAAAAAAAGTTTTTTGCGCTTTTTAGCTAAATAAATAAAAATAATCATTTAAAAACTTTACCGCGTTTGGTGGGTGAACTTTTTTGACAACTGCGAAAAAGTAATACCATTTTTTTATATAATTTTCAATGGCCTATTTGACTTTGCTAGGGCCATTTGGATATTTGCAAAAAATTGCAAAAAGTTATATCCCTAATGTAGAACGGTTCAGTTTGAGTGGTTGTAAGGCACCAATTTTGTATTCAATTCTTGCAGATTACTTGACTCAACTTATACTGTACTATAGAGCAAGCGAGTGAGGACTATACCACTCACTCCGTTTGCTTACACAGTACTACACATGATTTTTTGACTAACTTAAAATCGATATTAAATAATTATGGCGTGTAACTTGACAAAACGAATGATGCAGAACTTCTTCTTTTTGGGACTACTTTCAGGTGCAGTTCTCAGATTTGTGTCCCAAGTAAATGAGCTGAAAAATGTTGTACTGTGTTATCAAAGAAACAAATGTGTTACTGATAGCGACTTAATGCATTGTACCTTCACATATGGGAAACGCATATATGATCACCTTTCTTCTCAGGTCGCGTGATCGTTGCAACGATAATGATTGTTAAACATTAAATCCCAATTAACTTGTGTGCTAATAAAGCCAAAATTAGGACCTTCTATTAAATGTGTTGTGTGTTATATTTAATAACGGTTCTATGCATTTAAAAATTGAAAACACATCTTATATACGAAATATTCACTCATGTAGTAAACACAAATTCCTAAGCAATAATATTTTCTCTTCGGATACTAATGATTTATTTTTTATCATTCTATTTTCAGGTAAATATGATGCAGGTTTCTATGGAATGACGAACGTCTGAAATAAGAAATACGTATGTAGCCAGCTTATCATGTTTGAATAGAAAATTTCAGCTTGATAGCTCTTAAACAACAACTGTAACCGCGGTTGTTTTCTTTGGGAGGTAGTAGTAGTTTTGCCCGACCTTTGCTTGATATAGGGGGGGATATGTGGATCGACACCACCAAAAAGGGTGTGTTTTAATGGGAGGTGGAGATAGTTTTTGTCCAATCTTGCTCATCTTAGAACTCAAGCTCCGCTTAGATGATTATAGCTTGCATAAACAATTTTAGGTCGATAGCTCGATGTGCCTTAAACTGTAATCGCGGGGACAGGCAGACAGCGGCCAGACAGTCACGTTTGAATCGACTCAGGACTTGATGCAGATCATTTACATACGCACTTCGTCCGCGAGCGTGGTGAATGGTATGTATAAAAGTGAAATCATTTGGGTTGAATGTGCGGTTGACGGTAGGCGTGGCCGATTTTAATGAATGTTGACAGGTATCTGTGGTATTTTCTATAAAGAGCATGTACCATCTTTTAACACTTTTGCTAGAATAAGAATAATTTTATGCGAATTGTATGAGCGGTGTGCGGCATTCGATGCACGTGACCGATTTTAATAAAATTATGTTGGTTATTTTTTTCTTTTAATCTAGTCAATATAATGATCGGTGCCAATTTTAAATGCCATAAGCGCCATTTGATGTGTGTATAACGCTGATGAGCTACTAGTATATCTTATTCTACACCCTTGCTCGAAAATTCATCCATCAGTAGCCGCACGTGGAAAATAATTCCAAGTTCTTCGGTCTTTTGCTTTCCATAGGTAGTTCGTCGCCCCTTCCTGCGCCGCACATCGAGTTTTTTGCCGAATCCGAAACATCGTATCCAAGCCAGCGCATTCGGTCTATTTGAACGCGCTTGACTACGTCGATGTCGGTACATACACAGCTCATGGTTCATTCAACGACGGTACTTGCCAATATTTTACGAAGTATTTTTCTTTCGAAGACTCTCAGATTGTGTCATTACCCAAGATTCTGCGTTATAATAGGGCAATACAAAGGAGGGCTTTGTCATTAAATCGCTTGGTTAGCGCATAGTAGCAGCGGTTTTTCGGTCAATACTCGTATCTTAATTTTCAGGCTGACGTTATTATTTTTGTTTACGGCGGAGAAAAGGTAGAAAAACATCTACCCCTTTAAAGTTATAGTTCTCAACGTCCCAGACGAGTAGACTCGTTGTTTGTTAAAACAATAGCTTGGTTTTGTCCTCACTTTTCACCAGACCCACTTCCGCCGACTGATTTTCAACGCACGAAAAGGTCGCAGTAACATCGGCATACGCCAGCAGCATGTGACATTTGTTTCAGATGGTACCAGTCCTATTTACTACAGCCTTCTGCATGATCAACTCCATTACGATGTTAAAGAGATCGCATGACAGAATTTCGCCCTGTCTAAAGTTTTGCAAGGTAGAAAATTGCTCTGCTAGATTATTACCTAATTTCACTGTGGACTTCATGTCAGTCAATGGCATGGTAGGTGTCGAACTGCATTTCTTGGGTTTGCGGTCAATACTCGTCTCACGATTTCCTGCCATCATAGACAACATCATATACCTCTTATAAGTTATAGTTTTCAACGGTCATGCGGCATACCCAAACGAGTAAACTCTTTTTCGTTGAAACAAATAACTTGGTTTTGTTCTCATTTATCAACAAACTTTTTCCGCCGACTGAAAGAGAACGCATGACAGATTATCGCCGTATCTAAAGCATCGCTTGGTAGAAAATGGCTCTGTCAGATTTTTATCTATATTCAATAAATACTTCGTGTCAATCAATGTCATCCCGCAAAGTCGTATCTGCTTCGAGGGGATGCCAAACTCAGCCACAGCATGTAATAATTTCCGTCGTTTCGGAATGTCGAATGCATCGTTGTAATCCATAAACAGATTGTTGGTGTCGATCTGCATATCTTGAGTCTCCTCCAGGATTTGTTGTAGTGTGAATAGCCACACGGATAACGTCCAATTAGGTTCGCTAGAATGGGCTTTTGTCTTCCATATAACGCTCTAGACAGGACCTTGTAATGGGTAAAAGGCTGATCCCGCGATTGTTGGTATACTCATTTGGATCGCCTTTTTTCAGCACAGGTCAGAGAACCCTCAGATTCTAACCATCAAGCATGTATTCCTGTAGCAAAACTATGAATGTTTATAAGCCGCCGGTTTTAAAAAGCTCTGCCGGCTTTCATCGCCTCACTTAGTTGTATTATTTTTAAGCCGGGCAATGGCCGTGTTAGTCTCTAATAATGGATAATCTACTTCGTCGTCGTCGATGACTGGCGTGATTTTGTAAATTTTGGTGCTTTCGCAAAGAGAACGAAGGTGTTCCCTCCATATTTAGAGCACACTCTGAGTGTCCATGACTAGTTTTCCGTCTCAGTCTCTACAAGTAGGGATACCTTTTCCGAAATTTTTGCTGTCGACCTTTTGGTAGACCTTTCAGGCTTCACCACTATCCCTGTAATATCCAGTCTCTCTATTTTCTTCCGCCGCCTCGTTTTCTGCCTAAAGAGGCGTCTCATCTCCCTCTTCTTCTTATTATATTGCTTCGTCACCGCACGTGTTGCCATTGGCTGCAGTTTTGTCCTGTATGCAGCGTCCTTTTTCTCAAACATTTCGCGACATTCATCATCGTACCAGGGCTTGTCTGAGCGTGGTTTTTCATAAGCCAGTACAGTAGTTGCGACAGTCGTCATAGAATTTACAATATGCTGCCACTGTGTGTCGGGAACATCAGAAGTAAGGGGTTCATACCACCGAGATAGCCAATGCCTCTAACCAACTCTCTCAATTAATTCAAATCAACTTTTACTTAATTTCCCGTTGCACCCCATGAATGAGGTATGGGATAGCTTCTCGCGTTGATGTGAATTAACACGCTTTCAATTTTTAGATTCACAACTAACGGCACCTACTTGTTTATCGACGAATGCGAACGTCACTGTTTTAGAAGCTCTTACTAGACACGCCGATTGACTCGACACTTAATACTGCGAAGTTGCTGTCAACAACACTCAAAGGGAGCCGACAATGAAAGAACAATTTCAAATCAACCCCCCTAAAATTAAGAGAGTTGGCTGGATTAGACATTGGTTATCTCGATGGTATGCAGCATTGTTATGTCTAGCTTACTTTGTGTTTGGTTACTGAGTATTACACACCAGTCCATTACGCTTCATACATGTCATCCGTCGATAACTACGTAATCAATCTGGTTTTATTTCTTTCAGGGAATATATGGGTTGCCTTGTGGATAAATTTATGCGTGAATTTGGTTCCATTCACTACCATGTTTCTTGCCGACGCGAAGCTAAACAGTGTGAATTTTTTATAGGTGGTGGTGTTGTGTATACTTACTTTTCCGACTGATGAATCAAGAGCATATTTCCTTTATATTTTGCATTAAAATCTTCAAAAACGATGTCATGTGCAGGGCAGCGATCATATATTTCCTCCGGGCACTCATAGGTTGCAACTTTTATGTCCTCGTGTTTGTCTACCGCCGGGGCTTGTACACAAATCAGCGTAATGTAAAAATATTTCGCCTTGATGCGAATAATGGCTTTTTGGTCAATTGTAGTGTTAAACTGCGACCACAGATGACAAAGTCTCGTTCCGACTATGAATCCTCATCCAAAGTCGCGTCTTTCTGTATGGGAGCGATAAAATATGTCAAAGTTCTTTTATTGTCGGTGCTGTCATTTGATTTCAGCCTTGTATTTGTTGAGGACATCCGCCAATTGGATAGAGGCCTCATCTCTGTATAGAGTTCGGACATTCCTGGTGCATGTCCTTAAATCATTGTCCTTATAACGTTTGCGGGGTCGCCAACCTTTGGGGAAGTTCTTGTTTTTTTTCTTTTCTTCGTGTTTTCAAACTTATTGTTTTTATTTAAGGAGAGTGGCTTATTGGGCCACCGCGAACGATTCTAGATTCTTGGGGCTGTCAAAGCCACTAAGAGAGATTCAGTAACTTATGTTACTTACTTCCTATGACGCATCCGAGGTAGCATGCCATTTAGAACTACTGCGAACATCATGTTCTATACATAGGTGACAACACTCAATCCGTTCATTCTCCCAATACTTTCAAATGTATCACACCAATATAATCGAAATAATTTAAAACAATTTCAGGGAATCGCGTGTGACACTCCCACGCTACTCAATAGCATTATTGATTCTATTTAAATAGCATTTAATTAAAAATACAATAACAATTTGCTCATTATGCAGCACAATTTTGGCCAGTATTACGCTGAAGGTAATCAGCATAAATTGCGAAATGGCTGAATATCAATCATTTGCCTTTCATAATTAATTTTTGTGTTGGCTTCGCCATTAACAATGTCATCTCTTGAATGACAGTTGACATTTTGCCATTAAAAATAAATGAATATTTCTATAATAGCATAAAACAAAAACTGATGGGATAAAGACACTTTCGGGAAAATGTATTTTTAATTTGACGAATTTGTGGAAAATTCCACAAAGTGTTAATTGCAAAAGCTGACATGAGGACTTAACTTGAATATTTTATGGAAAATTATATAAATTTGAGTGGTTTCATTGGTATATTCTACTATAGTATGTATTCACTAAATTATTTAAATAATTATGTATGGATATATTCCATAGCATTCCATAGCGATCATATATTCAAGTTAACGAAGGTGGCTTACGGGCATAAAGTTAATTTAACAAATTTGTTGTTATTATTATTATTGTCGGTGCTGTAGGTGGTATTCTTGCCTGGTTATATGCGGTGGCAACAATTCGTAGAATCCAATTGAAATTGTCACTTGAGGGTAAACATTCTACGAATGAGGCCGACAAAAAACAACATTATCATTCCAACACTGTTGCGTGGCAGGAAAAGAGTATATTTCAACTGTAGATAGCTGCAGCAGCAACAACAATATCAGCATCACAAAGTTAATAATTCATATTGTGCGTTGCTGTTTTTGTCGTTGGCATTGGCGTTGGTGTTACCTTTGCTGTCGTTGCAAATATGTATATCCACCTCGTCTAATGTAATTTATCAATTTCCGTTTCCGCTGCCATCCCTCAGGGCCAACCGGTAACAATGTACAAACAACAGCACCAACGGCAACAACATCGTTTACTTTTTTTTTCTTTTTTTGGTTATAACTAAGCGTGACTTGGAGATAAAATGTTACAAGGCAAATGAAATGTCACACATTGAGGACGATGAGAGGGAGAGAGAGAGAGTTGAGAGGAACGGAAAGGGTCATTTAGTTTTTAAATAAATGACTATCATGCTAAAAAATTTCGTAGAACGTTTACAATTTATTTCTTATTTAAACATCTAATTACATTGCCGTTAGGGTTTGTCCCTATCCTTTTAGAATTTGGAATCACTGTTGTTCTAGGCTTGAGAAGGAAACATATGTATTGTCGGGGTATCCGTAAAACACAAAGGTTTTATTCGTCATTTTATGTGGTCAAAAAATCATTTGTGTTTGCGTATTTACATCAATTAAAGTAACTAATGTTTTTGTAAAGTGGCGGTAAGATAAAAGTATACACGTGTCCTTAATTTTTCTTTTTGAGATTGAGGAGGCAAATTAGCGATATTTCAAAGGGGAGCTCAATGCATATTTTATTTTTATTGGACATGTACGCTTTTACAATAGTAGGTATGCAATATGACAGCTGTCATACAATTTAAATGACAGCGTTTTAGCTTTTAGTATTATGTAGCGCATTTTGGGTCATAAGGTCCCCAAAAATATAATTGTGTCCTACGGATATATAATCGCATTCAACGAAACTCACCGTTGGGCATAGAAATAGTTTTGTCACATTCAAATAAATTTATATTATATAGGCGAAAAACGAATTTTTCATTTACTATCATTACTCTTAACATTCGCATAGAGTTGCAATGGTAGTATAAAATTTAAATGCTTACACGAGGTCCTTGTATATTTCACGTTCAATCATGCGATATAGTTAATAACCTATATGGAGCTGTTGCAATGTTTTCACATATAGGATGCGAAAAATATTCGTATGGAACGGTAACAAACAGAATAAATTGATAATTCTATAAATTGTCTGGCACGTGCCCGCAGGATTGTATGGCACATTTGAATTTTAAATCAAATACGCAGTTTCCAATAATCACTTAAATTTACATGAGCCTGGTAGAGTGTACTAGAGTCAGTTGAAAGAAAAAGTTGCTGCATTTACATTCTGTTTTTGTTTGCTAGGCCAAAAGAGAAGTGAAGGAGGGGACAGTGTAACTATTCGGTAAAGGCTGATATTAACTTCAACATATCATACGAAATGTTCTCAAAATCCATAGAAATTATGTTACTTTTAAATAAATATGGAAATAGGTTGACAAAGTACTACTTAGTTGTTTGCACGGAAAGTCCAAAACGTTCCAGAAAAATTTACTTTATCAGAGGGAATAATACTTTATACGATAATTAAACTTCAACAAAGAAAAATGTCTGGAAAGTAAAGGGTTTACCAATAAGAGGTGTTGTTTTGGTATTCAAAGAAAAATGAAATTTTTTGAGTTAAATGATTTTTGAGATGATGATGATTCCCTGCAGGGAATGGAACTAGCTTCCGCATAATTATGCGCGGAAGTTGACATAAATGTGTATGTGTACGTGTACGGTAATGTGTACGGTCTTTATATGTGTATTGAATCATAAGCTATACGCCTGAGAACATTACACATAGGCTGATAAGTCTAGGGCATCTCATGGGTAAATCGTCATGCAATATAAATCTTCTTCTTCTTATTTGACAGCAGCAACAGAAATGCATCCCTCAGTAGCCGCACGAAAATAATTCCAAGCGCTTCGCATTTTTGCGTCCCGTAGATAGATCCTCACACCAAGTTTAGATAACTGCTCTTTCACGAGGTCCATCCAACGAAGTTTTGGTCGCCCCCTCCTGCGTTTCATGTTAATTTCTCAAGACTTTTCGAGCTGGAGCATTTTCATCTATTCGTACAACGTGTCCAAGCCAACGCTTTCAGTCTATTTCGACGCACTGGACTATGTCGATATCGATGTGCAGCTGATACAGTTCATGGTTACAATTGGTACAAATATTTTGCGAAGTATTATTCTCTTGAAGACTCCCAGAATAGATTGATCCGCTTGAATCATTATCCAGGATTCTGCGCTGTAGAGCGAGGCAGTTAGCGTCAGTGTCTGGTAGATTTGGATATTTATTCGTCTAAAAAGGGCTTCGTTATTTAATCGCTTGCATAGCGCAGCGGTTTGCGATCAATACTCGTATCTTAATTTCCAGGATGATATTGTTATTTTGGTTTACGTCGGAACTAAGGTGGACAAAACCATCAACCACCTCAAAGTTATATTTTTCAAAGTCCACGAGTAAACTTTTTGTGCGTTGAAGTAAATAATTTGGTTTTGACCTTATTTACCATAGACCCACTTCCGCCAACTACTTCTTAATGCTTGAAAAGGCTGCAGTAACATCCCACAGTCCACGGCCAATGATTTTTTTATCAACGGCATACACCAGCAGCATGCGATTTTTTTTTAAATGTGGTACCAGTCCTGTTTACTGAAGCTTTCCGCATGATCATCTCCATTACGATGTTAAACAGATCACACAATTATCTTGCGATAGTTCGTAAACACACTTGAATCGTCTTTTTTAAGCACACGACATAAAACACTCATACCAGGGTTTGTCGGGGAAGGTTGTCGGGAACACCAGAATTAAAGAGTTTGTTTAAAGTAATTGAGAAAGTGCTTTGGCTATCTCGGTGGTATCTATCTGTATAAAGGTCTAACATTCCAGGTCAATATCCTTCAATCATGGTCCTTATAACTTTTTTGGGGGTCGTCAACATTTGTGGGGTTCTTGTTTTTTCTTTTGTTCGTGTTTTCATAATAATTATTGTGTTTATGGAGAATGGCTAATTAGGCCACCACGTCCGATCCTAGTATGAGAAAGCTACTAAAAGAGAGAGAGAGAGCTTCTGTAACTACTGTTATCTACTTCCTTAGACGCATCCTAAGAAAATCTATACATATTTGTTATCGAT
Organism: Muscina levida; assembly: GCA_964034835.1. NCBI lineage: Eukaryota > Metazoa > Arthropoda > Insecta > Diptera > Muscidae > Muscina > Muscina levida. The sequence continues at coordinate 60,618,997 of OZ035882.1, forward strand.
GTTCTCTGTAATTCGTAAACCAATTTTTTTCTGTAAAGTTCCCATGACAGTTGACGTCAATGTAAATACGGTCCTTGCAAGTGTTTGTACCATGTAAATACGTATATGTGTACTAGGTGAACCCGGTGTCCTTGGCACTCCTGAATTGTAATTTTAATGAAACATAATTCTGTTATTTTTTTCTATTTATACAAGTGCTCTAGGATATACAATATTTCTAGTTTTGCCGTCAGGTGCAAATATTTATATAAGTCTATAGATTTACCCACACGTGAACTTGCAACACATATTTGCTCGTAGCAATAACATGGATTTGTCAAATTTTAGCCACAGACTTGAAGTCATGGCAAATGCCAACCGAATCGGAAAATGTTACCTGATGAAAACAGTGGGGCATGTCTTAAGGTATCAGGTATCTGGTGGATTTAGGACATCGATTCCTTTAGAATTTCCATTGATTATAGTAGCCTCTTTAAGATTGTTCTAAATTTTTTTAACAGCCAGCCGAGTACTGTTACAACAGCAAGGTGGATTAATATCAGTTGCAAAACATGTGGTGGAAATCCAGGTAGGTCGAGGGAATTCAATAATTCGACAGGGTAATTGACGACATCTTCATATCGTGTAACAGTATCGAAAGATTTATAAGTTACACAATTTGTAGCATCAAACAAAGCATGTCCCTTTTTGCCAACTTGGTTCCAATTTACCTCGTTATATCTCTACTATTCTGTGAAATGTTCAGGCAATCAAACTATTATAATGGCTGTTATAATGGCGTGGCACCGCCACTTCCATCCTGGCTGTAATTCATACTAAACCAACAACATATATAACAAATCACATGTCCATTTCTCTGATAGTTCATGAGATATTGCCATTTTAAATTTTAAGTTGTAAATGCGGTGCCCCGCCCATTTGTCCAGTCACAAAAAAGTACAGCCAAGCACTATCAGCACCACATTGTGGACATACCAATCGGTCTATTTACTAGAAAAGCCATCGGAGCGAGTTTTGAAAAGGGGGCGTGGCACAGCCCATTTCAACCCTCGCTCAAACTGTACGGACATCATGTGTACCAAATATCATCTTTACACTTCTGATAGTTCATAAGATACTGCCATCTAAAGTTTTAAGTTATATGCCACGCCCACTGATCCGATCCCGTCCATTATTTGTTGGATCAAAAATGTCAAATGCATCCACACAAACTTTCAATGCGATTGGTGAAACAGCCCTCCAGATATTGAGTTTTCAAAAATATGGTCCAATGAGCGGGACCACGCCCACTTAATATATCAAAAATGCAAGTACGCTATTTTCGCCACCGACTAAACAGCTACATTCGATGAAAATGTCACAAAGATCGGTCAAGCCGATTTCAAGTCTATACGGTACTAAAAATGCAACCAACATAGACAAACTCATTTCCATACATAAAGATTTGATCTTTGATCTCTTTGGAGCACGGCTTAAAGTTGTACGATTTTGTTCTAATTTTGACCACATTTGAAGTCGGAATACTGAAATTTCTTTTAGTGTTGCTAAGTGTAATATATCAGTTAATCTTAATACCGATGTTCTATTTAAAACTAAATGCCACAACTTTCGTTAGCGTTATTATTGAACTATGTTTCGAACCAACTGCATTTTTCGAAAGAAAAACAAAAATACCATTAAACCTACACACACACACATTTGGAATCTATATATATAAAAGAGGATGTGTGTATGTATATATGTAACGTATGGACTCGAAAACGGCTGGACCGATTTTGATGAAATTTTCAGGGAATCTTCCAAATAACCCCGCGAGTAACATAGGCTACACATTGTTTGGATTTTTCTACATTTAGGGGGTGAAAATGGCAATATTCGATAATATGCAATAGCGAAGCATTGCCGGGCCCACTAGTTTCAAATAAAAATGGAAATGTCAACAAATTAAAGTACACATGCTAAAGCAAAAGTTAGTACATTTAACTTCTTCTAGTTGTTTTGCTCAAATTGTTTAATGTAACTGCAAATATGATAGGGAGATGAGACTCATATTGTACGAGGAAAAAATATGCAAATTATTTTTATGAACTTTTTACATCTGATATAAAACCCAAATAAACATAGCAGCAGCCAAACACACTCACACACACACAGAGTAAAATAGAGCTAATTTTCGCTTAACAATTTAGCATTTCTAATTTTTCACTTGTGCATTTATATTTTTTTCCTATAATAACTGAGAGTATTAACTCTCATAAACACATAGATAAATATAAGATAGGATACAATATTGTGTTAATGTAGGCAACAATTTGTCTATGATAACTTACATAATTACTAAAATTTTCCAAAAGTGTACGGTGGTACGTTATAGCGAAATTGTGATTAAAACTAATATATTTTGGCAAAAATATAAGTGAATTATCTGCTAAAACACAACATGCATTGAATGATTATGAATATTGTCGATTTCTATATTATATATTATTTCTATTATTGAATTGAAATCCTTTTCCAGTCAATCCTCTCATTTATATAGTTCGATTTGTGTATTTTCTCTAAAATAATTACTGCCCCTACTTCCACAACCACTGCGACACCCCCGTATTGAAAAAAGTTCGATAAAGTAACAATTATATTTGTTGCGATGCCACCATCTCTGAGTGTTTATACGAGTGAGAGTTTAATTGTATTGCTGTTTATTGGCGTACGTGTTGTATTGGAAAATTTCCATCCAATCCTGCCACCGCAACAGTGGCATAAACCAGGTGAAATTTATTTTATTTACATGTTTTTGTTTCATACATTGATTGTTGTGATGTGCGTGTGCGGTGTGCACGCACCCACATACAAGTATGTATTTGTATTCGGCATGAGGGTGCATTTGAGAATGTATGCGAGTGTGTACATCCATAAATATATGTGGGATTCAACTTTAACACGTAGACAAATAAATTTCAATTTATATTTTCAACATCGCACAATGTTGCCTCTGTCTATACCAATTATTTTTCGAAGCAATGTAGGGGGCTTTGATTTAGACGACTTTTTTTTCTCTAGATATGATTTCCAATTTAATGGTAATGCTTTGTAGTCATTTGCTGCCAAGATTGACTAGATAAATATGCTTATATCTTAACGCTTAAATTCCAATATCATTCAAGTGAAACCATTTCAATTGCAATGAAGTTTATATTGAGCAATCGATCTGCTGTCGAATTGAAAGTAACGTAGCATAAAATTAACAGTATGCAAAGTGTTTAACAGCGAAAAGATAAAATATGTTTTATTTCTTGGCTATTATGATAAGAATTGGTATCGACAATTAAATTAATATTGTGATAATGCTTTACAAAATTAAGCTACAAACAAAATTTGGAAAGGGCCATATTGTGATTTAATAGGGACTGGCATACATTTTATAACTGATTTTAGCAAAAGGGCTGTATCACATGAACTGTTAGAGGTATGAATATGATATTTGGTATATAAGTTGTTCGTACAGTTCGAGTTCGAATTATGGATAGGGTGGAAGTGGGCGGTGCCACGACCAGTTTTTAAAATTTGCTCAGATGATTTTTCTTATAGAACAAATGTTAAAAAAAATTTCACAATGTAGTACTGATGACCTGCTGATAGTCCTTGGCTATACATGGTTGTGATTGACTAAAGAGGAGTGACACCGCCCGTATAACTTGAAATTTAAAATAGCCGAACTATGACAATATCATAATTCATTGCAGATCAACAAAAAACAAATTCAAGAACGACGAAATAATTATTTCAAAAGATAGGTCATTTTGTATGGAAGTTACCAGAAAGGGTCAGCCAATGTAGATCATATTCATTCCAGTGTCAAAATGACTGAATTCAGTGTACTTTCAAAAAACATATGAATGTAAAACTATGACAGTCAAATCGGTCATTTATACGGGAGGCACCAGTAGGGGCGTGGCAAAATTTTCGGTATTTTAAGGATTTGTCTACTATTACAAGATTATAAAACTTACCAAATTAAAATATCATCCACTTGCCCGTTTGGAAGCTATGAAAGAAATATTTGTTTTCCAAAAATAGGTCGTTTTGTATCGGAGGTACAAGAACAGGTCAATCGATATAGACCATACTCATTCCTGAGTCAAATCTTCATAAGCGAACATCTATCGCAAAATATAGCTAAATTAAGGATACTTACAAAAAACATATGTATATAAAACTATGTTGGTCAAATCGGTCATTTGTATAGAAGGCACTAAAGGTTTAGGGTTTTTAGGGGTTATTAAACTATTACAAGGTAAATCCTGACCCAATTCAAATACTCTCCATTTGTCCGTTTGGAAGTTATGGGAGATATATTAGTTATCCAAAAATAGGTAATTTTGTATGGGAGGTACCAGAAGGGATGGGGATATTCTGCCCATTTATAACCCCATTATTTCCTTTTGGAAAATATAAATTCTGGTAAATTTTCATATGGATCAGTTAAGACTTACTCGAGTTATCGTACCCACCAGCCAGACAGACGGACATAGCTCAATCGTCTTAAAATGTCCTGAAACGAATTTGGTCTTAAGATACTTGGGGTCCACACTCGTCTCCTTTAATGCGTTACACTTTTTTTCGAATCAAATAAAATATACCCTCATTCCTAAGGGTGATGGTATAAATAAAGAATTTACTAAGAACCTGACATTTGACCTCTTTAGGGCACGGGAAATAGTTGTCCGATCATACTCAAGTTTGCGACATTTATTTTTTATATTAAGTGGCATAATATTTCGGCCGATCAGTTATAAGTTTCCGCAAAAAAAATAGTCTATACATTTCGCTGTCGCCCAAGTGCCTGGGCGCTGCCCATTTACGTCAGTATTGTCCATACACCAGGCAGTTGAGAACATAATTCAATGTATATCAAAAAATATATTGGCGCCTCGATTGAAATATTTTTTTTTTTATGTTCAATGCTTCTTAACATTTAACTCACACAAAGTGTGCGTCATCAATTCATTGGCGCTACGTTCATGCATTACATACTTACTTAAGTGGCCCATTACAACTAACGAAAGTGGTTTATAAATTAAAGGTCTAAAAATTAAAAGGATTCCACATGTTTCGGTCTTTTGCGTGCATTTTCCAGATAGTCCTACCAGATGGTGGTACGTCGCCTACGACTTGCCACCACCAGCCATCGAAGTCGTTGGATTCTAACTCTTTTAGCTACATCGATGTCGTAGTGAAGCTCATACAGCTCATTGTTTATCCGATGGCGAAACTCGCCGTCGACACTGATAGGTCCATATATTTTTCGGAGCACTTTTCTCTCGAATACTCCCAGGTTTTGTACCCACGATTCGGCAGCATACAACAGTACGGCTAAAGTTAGCACGTGGTATAGCTGTTTCTTAGTACCCCGAAATATGGTGTTATTAAAGTGCTGCCGAAGTCCGTAAAAATATCTACTGGTGAGCACTATTCTCCGCTTGATTTCTTGGCTGACACTGTTTTTCTTATTGACAGAAGATATGAGGTAAGTTAATTAATCTACTACCTCAAAATAATAATTGTCAACGTTCACGGTGCGTCCCCATCGAGAGGACTCTTTATTCGTCGAAATCATAAGTTTTGCTGGCTCCTTTTCTTGTGATAAGAAAACTGCAGTAACATATCGCAGATTTCGGCCAATGATGTCCATATTATCGGCATAGGGTAGTGGAATGTGGCTCTTGTGGATTATAGTGCCAGGCATGTTGACACCAGCCTTTCTCACCACCTTTTCTATAACTATATAAAATAGTGTACAGGACAAGCTATCACCATGCCTGAGACCTATTTCCGTGTTGAATGGTTCAGAGTGATCCTTACCAATTTTAATAGAAGATTTGGTGTTCTCCAAGGTACATCTTCAAAGTCGAATTAGTTTTGCAGGAATACCAAACTCAGCCATGACCTAATAAAGCCTATTTCTTATCGGAGAGTCGAAGGCAGCTTTGCAGTCGACATAGAAGTGGTGGGTGTTGATTTGCATTTTATGAGCTTTTTCCAAGATTTGTCGTAAATTGAATATTTAATCCGCACGCACTTGGTAATAGGCTTATTCCACGAAAGTTCTTACACTCCCTACGATCTCCTTTCTTGTATATAGGACATAACAGACTGAGACTCCAATCCCCGGGCATGCTCTCCTCCAGCCAGATGTTCTTCATGAGTTGATGCATGCTCCTAATCAGCTCCTATCCACCTGCCTTAAACAATTCAGCCGGGAGACCATCGGCATCAGCCGATTTGTTATTTTTAAGACGAGATATTTCCATACATATATCGTTCTGACTCGAAGGTGGACAGTTAATACAATCGTCAATGATTGGAGCGGGGTCTTTAGGAGTTGTGTCCGTATCCAGTGTATTGCTGAAATGTTCCCTCCATATCTTCAGAACATTCTCCGTCACTAACTGGCCATCGCTGTCCTTGCAGGGCGGAAACCCTGTTCCACGCATTCTCGCTTTAACTCTCTGGTAGAGCATTTGGGCTTCCCCTCTACTTCGGAGCAACCCTGTACACTCATCCTTTCTCTTCGGCAGCTTATTCTTTTTCCGTGTAAAGTGGCGAGTTGCCTCTAGTCTCTTCTCCCTGTGCCGTTCACGGAAAGCTCGCGTTGCTATTGGCCTTAGTTTCGTCCTGTTTCAGTATCCGTCTCTTTCGTGGCATTGCGAAATTCATCATCGTACCAGATGGTACGATGGGTTTTGAGTACCCAAGTACGCTTCTCGCTGTCCGTGTATGGAGTCGGCCATATATTGCCACTGCGAGGTAATATTATCAGGGGTTGTAGTATTCCGTAGCAGTTGAGTTAGGTGGTTGGAGTAGGCGTCCACTACCTCTGTGGTCTGCTGTTTACCGATGTTTAGCTTTCGTGGTGCCTGGATACATACGTTTTTCGCCTAGCTTAGCTTGGTGGCCACCTTAACTGCTGTTAGGTAGTGATCGGAGTTAATGTTCGCACCCCTGATCACTCGTACGTCCAAAACACCATCGGCTACCACATATCCATATGATTTCTCGTCAATTGAACTGCAGATAACCATGTTGCCTTATGAATATTTCTATGGTCAAATCTAGTGCTGCTAACTATCATATATATTGCCGCAAAGAAATCAATCTATCTAATGCCATTGTTTGGCTTTTTGGGTGTGCTGACTGAATTTTCCGATGGTAGGCTCAAATGTGGTCTTCTTGCCTATTTTAGCATTAAAATAGCCTAATACAATTTTTATGTCCTGGCTCGGGCTACGGTCCTATACATTTTCTAGGCTCGCGTATAACTCGTCTTTGTCCTCATTCTTTTCTATTCTGTCGGAGCATAAGCATGGGTGTAATGTGGAAAAACTTTGTTTTGACTCTTATGGTGGCAATTCGTTCCCACACCTGGTTGAACCTTGAGACTAGGTGTCGCAATCTCTTGCCAACCACAAACCCACACCCAAACTCATGCTTGTCCACATTTAGTAGATGTCGCACGTCTTCATGCGCGAGCGCCCTTGTCCAATCCATCGAATTTCCTGTAAAGCGGTTATGTCAGCCTTGTATTCTTCGAGGACTTCCGCCAGTTGGATGGAGGCACATGGTCTATGGTCCTTAATTTATTTGAGGTGGTCGTCAACATTTTGGGGGGTTCATTGTATTATTTTCTTACTTCTTTTCATTGCAATAGTAAAAACGTCGGTGTCAGGTTGCAAGCCCAGCGCACCATGTCACAGTCTTCTCCTTCTGCTTGGATTTTATTACAGCCGCCCATTTTAGTTCAGACGCTAACCAGGGCACCGCGCACTCAGAGCCGACGTGTCAGGGTTTTAGGTTTCGTCCCTCACTGTCAGCCTTGTTCTGACGGATGTCAAATGCACGTTTCCAGGCGTCCCAACGTGGAGGTACTCCTTCCGCACAAATACCACGAAAACGGAGCTCTGTGAGTAGACTTGAAGTGTAACTGTAGACACTGTGGGTTTTCGAAGTTAAACTAATCAGAAATCTTTAGCTTACATCACACTCTCGACGACCGCTGGTGGAGCGATGCCAGCCGGAAAAGCTAGTAAATTATATACCAAACTATTAAGATGATACGTGTCGAGATAATGGGCTTATAAAACGTCACACAATAAAGTGTAGTTTATACAAAAGGCTTCCTAACCTATCAAACCGCCATCTCGTGCAATAATCTGAGAACTCAAGGAAGAAAAAAAATAAAACTAGACCTGCTCTGCTGTTCATTTTTCAACATTCTTCAATGTCCTTGTCCTAGAAAAACGTCAATTTATATCGTTTTACTTCGACTACACTGCAAACGAACGACAAACTAATGAAGTCCTTTTAATAGTTAATTCCACCCACGCACGAACATTTATTGTGAAAATTGTTTCGGAGAAAGTAATTTTAAAACTGTCACACATCTTGCAAACTAATAAATTACATTTTAACAAAAGAATTGAATGTGCAAATAGTTTTTGCTCTCATATATAATCGATGTGAGTTTTTGTCGTTTTGTCCTCCTGCTTAATATAAATTGATTAAGCTGATTTTCGAACAATGCTAACGACGATGTAGTAAACATTGACTTTTATATGCTTGAGTTGGTGATGCTGCTGCTACAGTTGCTGCGGCAACATATTTGAATAAAATTCCGCAAAAACCAAATTTTTTCGCATATCTCAATAATATCGAACGAAAATGCAGTTAAAATTAAGAAAATGTTTATTATGCATTGTCCTGCGACATTCAGTTACCACAACACTGGCAGCCAATGACAACATTTGCCGCAAAAAGAATAAAAAAAACAATATTTTGCAACATCAGCAGATTCCGAAAAAAAACAACTACATGCAGCAGAAAGCTGCTCATACGCGGCGCACGACCGCTTTCATGTGGATTTCGTGGTATTAACTTTATTGTTTCCATTAAAAATATGTGAATTTCTTTCACCTTGAGCGAAGGGATTAAAATACTACGGTTATTTACTGTTTTCATTTGAAATACTCCATTATACTGACTTCAGTGTGCGAGCGCACAACGCACTCCTGGCGATGGTGCTGATGATGATGATGATGTCCTGCAGAGTACACAGAGATTGTTTGTGTACACATTCATTGTGTCCATTATAGTAATGCCGTTGATGGAGACAACTAAAGCTCCTCCGTGGTTGGTATGTGGTTTTAACATTTTGGTATATTTAAACGTGCTCGCAATCCAAAAATCACCAGTCAAAAAACCTATACAAATTGCAAATTGACATAGCATCGAGGTCGATGACATAAAGTTTCTGCCTGGTAATAACAAAAATGTATAAATTGTTTGGATACTTTATTGAAAATGTTAAAGGTAGTTGATTACGTGGAGTATGTTATTGTATGTGATGGTTAAATCAAATAAGTATTATCGAGACATGAATAGAGGAATTAAACCGGCAAAAGGAATCACCTTAACACGAACATATGAAAAAAAAAATAGTTTGATTAGGTAAGGTTAGGTTGAGGACAAACAGTCGTAAGAATATCCTTACATAACTCGGAGACCATTAGGTCCACTGTTATTGTCCTAATTGAAGTCAAGAACTTAAAAAATTTTTAAAATAGATGAAATAGATGAATAAACAAATGTTCTTAAAATTTTAAAACGATAGAACAGTAATACTCCAGTACTTTTTTATGCTAAAAATCTACATTAAAAGTACTTTTTTGATGCTATCATTCTTTTGTTTAAAAAAAGTACTTATTGGTACAATAAAAGTACTTTCAGTTACAAGAAAAGTACTATTAATTACAATTAAAGTACTTTAGTAAAAGTAAAAGTACTTTGTGGTGCAACAAAAACACTAGTTTATACAATAAAAGTACTTTTTGTGTACAATACACGTTCTGTTTGGTACTGTGAAAGTACCTACTGATACAAAAAGTACTTTTGAGACAAATTGATTTAAGTAATTGAAAGAATTGGTGGAGTAGGCATTGGCTATATCGGTGGAATGCAGCTTTGCGATGTCCTTGGCTGGAACTAAGTAATAGTACTGGTGCAAAATGCAGATTTTTGATACAAAGGACGGTGGCATCATAAATAATCGTATAAATTAATGCACCTACATTTATGAATCATTATTATTATTATTATTAGCCTTAAAAACAACTTGTCAACGTATATATTTATATCTTAGTGACTAATTCAGAGGCCGCAATGATAAGAGATTTCCATTCGCTTCGATCTTGTGCGCACTCTCTTCAGTCAGTCTACCAATCAGCGTCAGTGATTCCTACACCTGGTCCTTCCAAAGTAGTCGCGGTCTCCTTCTTTTGCGCCGTCCTTCAAGGTCTTCATAGAATACCTATCGCGCTGTAGGTTCTTCATCCATCCTCACGACATGTCCTAGTCAGCGTAAACGTTGCACTTTGATTCGCTTGACGACATCAATGTCGTGGTATAACCCGTGCAGCTCATGGTTCATCCGAATCCTAAACTCGCCGTTTACGCAAATGGGTCCATATATTTTGCGGAGTATTTTTCTCTCAAACACCGCCAGATGAGCTGCATCCGCCTGTGTAAGCGCCTACGATTCGGACGCTTACAACAGGACAGGTAAAATTAGTACCTGGTACAGTTGGACTTTGGTGGTAAGGGATAAGGTGGTGTTTCTGAAGTGCTCGCGTAGTCCTAAGAAACGCTTGTTGACGAGCACTATTCTCCGTATTATTTCTAGACTGACACTGTTATTTTGTCCATGGCGAAACCGAGGTAGAAGAATTTATCCACTACCTTAAAGCAATAGTTCTCAACGTTCACGCTGCGTCCCCAACGGGTGGATACTTTGTTCGATGATACCATTAACTTCGTCTTATCCTCATTCAATGCCAAACTTATTTTAGCTGACTCCCTTTCAACGGATGAGAAGACAGCTGTTAATTCTCGCATCGTGCGACCGATAATGTCGATACCATCGGCATATGCGAGCAGCATGTGGCTCTTATTAAATATGGACATGTTTACCGCTGCTTTCCTTTAACACTTTCTCCATCATTATGTTTAACAGGAGCATGGGTCGGTCCCCATACAAAAAAAAATAAGCCGAGGTATACACCCCCTACGTTTAAAGATTAAGCAAAGACAATTTCAGAACACAAAAATTTGTTTTGATCCGTGCACCCTACATACGGCCCAAATACGTTTTATTGAGCTACCTTGTTATTTGATGTCATATCGAAACAATATTCATACCGTTGTTCTTTGTATAAAGAAGGCTCCGTTTTTTTCTTTAGTCACTTTTCTTGTTATGACCATGAAGGCCTCTCCTACCCATGAAACTTTTGCTTTAGAAGTATTTACTTAAATACACAAAAGTTATGGAGGTTTAAAAAAATGTTGGTCAGCCTACATCAAAATTAATTAGTTTGTTATGCTGTGCTGTTATTTGAAGTCCTATTGGGACGAAATTCATATCATTGTTCGTGTTTCATCAAACGCTACTTTACGCCATTTACACACTTTTGACTCCTCGGTCAATTATAAAACTCGACTTTTCATAAACATTTTGTCTTTGCATAATCTTCAATCGTAGGAGCTGTCCACATCAACTATTTTTTTCGACCCACACTATTGAACAGTATACATAACAAACCATCTAAGACCCCTCGTCGTATCGAAAGGCGCAGATAGATCCTTGCGAATTCGAACAGAGAATTTGGCATTCGTAAGGGTACACCGGCAGAGGCGAATTATCTTCGCAGGAATACCGAACTCAGACATGGCTTCGTATAGTCGATGCCTGATGGGACGATCGAAGGCAGCTTTGTAATCGACAAAGAGCTGGTAAGTGTCAATTTGCTTCTCATGGGGTTTCTCATGGATTAACTGCAAAAGTGTAAATATCTTATCCGTTTTTACACTCACGTCGGTCACCTTTTTTTGTAAATAGGACACAGCACACTGAGATTCCATTCCTCTGGAATGCTCTTCTGAAGCCAAATATTTTCTACGGGCTGTTGAATGCTTAAAACAAGCTCATCTCCACCAACCTTAAACAACTCAGCTGGAAGACCAGCGGCTTTATTGTTCTTTAGGCGGTATATGGCAGTTTTTATCTCAGCTTGGCTCGGAAGTGGACACTTGATAAGGTTTCAGACATCAATAGGCTGCTGAAGTGTTCTTTCCATATTCTCAGTACGATCTTGGAGTCAGTAACGAGATGACCACACTTGTCTTTACAGGAGGGAAGACCTATTCCATGTGCCATACCATTTGTCTTCTTGTAGAATTTTCGGGCTTCACCTCTGTTCCTGTATTCTTTAATGCACACATTATTCTGCTCCTTCAGCTCTCGTTTTTTTTCGCCTGAAGAGTCGATTCGCCTCTAAGAACAGCTCGTTGCCATTGGCTGCAGTTTGGCCTTGTATGCTGCATCTATTTCCCAGGTAGCATTACGGCATTCGTCATCGTACCAGGCCATTTCCATTGCGCGCTAGTATTTTCGGGAGTTGGAGCATCATGAATTAGTTGAATGAGTTGGTTGGAATAGACGTTGGGTATCTCCGTGATCTGCAGTTTGGCGATGTCCAGCTTTCTCTGTGTCTTGTTTTATGACCTGCTTAGCATAGTACGAACCTTCACTGCAGTGAGGTGGTGATCCGAGTTAATGTTCGCACCCCTGATCACTCGTATGTCTAAAACACTTGACGCATGCCCTCATCGATTACTACGTGATCTATTTGGTTTCTCGTAACTTTATCGGGAGATATCTACGTTGCCTTGTGAATGTTTTTGTTGTCAAATCGTGTGCTGATATTTACCATGTTCCCTGCTGCACAGAAATCAATCAGTTTTTTTCCGACTGTTGGGCGAAAGACATTCTCCCGGCCTATTTTGGCATTTAAATCTCCCAGCAAGATTTTAACATCATGGCCCGGGTTACGGTCATATGTTTCTCCAAGTTGGGCATAGAATTCGTCTTTGACCTCGTCACTTTTATCCTCCCTCGGAGAATGAGCACACATCAGCGTGATGTAAAAAAACTTTGCCTTCACTTTTATGGTGGCGATTGGTTCACTGATAGGAGAAAACGTAGAGATCAGGTGTCGTAGTCTGTTACCGACCACAAATCCGCAACCAAACTCGTAATCAATCGAGGCATGAAAAAGTCTGAGGCAGCTGCAAAACGTTTTTTACCGATTTTTAATTTGTTTCCATTTGTCAAAAAGTTCCTTGCCTGTTAGATCGCCCTCGTGTAATACATTACAAAGTAGCCACATTATGCGTTGCTGGGCATTTTCTCATCTACTCTTATTAAACATCAGCTTTATTTTAAAAACACACATTTAAATACTAATCCCAATGAAAGTAAAAACAGCGCAAATGTCGTTTCCACTTTCTGCTCCTCCGCTCCTCTCCTCCTCTGTATTTTCTTTAACTGTTGTTTTTGTGGATTTCAGTTTACCAAATGGAGTACTGAAATTTTAAAGAGGTTTATTTGTAGCAGATAAATCGTATAAGTTAATGTAAAATTATTGGAATGCCTATGAAATGCAGATTTCATGTAATTAAGCGGCATAATTTTAAGGGCAGTGGCATCAACATTTTGTAATGCGTTTAAACTACAAAGGTAAAGGTAAATACAAATAAAATAATATTATAGTAAGTATTATAATAAGTATTTTAAGATTAAATATGTTTCTAGGAATTTTTAAGACGATTGACCCATGCCTGTCTGTCTGGCTGGCTAGTGTTAGTTAAGGGATTGTAAATAGACATCATAGCATCATCCCTTATGGTACCTCCAAAACAATATGAACTAAGCTGTGCTGCATTAAACTGTGCACTTCATTTATTATTTTTATTATTATTAGCCTTTAAAACAACTTGACACATATATATATTTATATCTTAGTGCTTAAGTCAGAGGCCGAAATGATCAAAGATTTCCATTTGCTTCGATCTTGTGCGCACCGTCTCCAGTCAGTCCTACCAAGCAGCGTTGTACTTTGATTCGCTTGACAACATCAATGTCGTGGTATAACCCGTGCAGCTCATGGTTCATCCGAATCCTAAACTCGCCGTTTACGCAAATGGGTCCATATATTTTGCGGAGTATTTATCTCTCAAACACCGCCAGATGAGCTGCGTCTGCCTGTGTAAGCACCCAAGATTCGGAGGCGTACAACATGACCGGTAAAATTAGTTCCTGGTACAGCTGGACTTTGGTAGTTCGAGATAGGGTGGTGTTTATAAAGTGCTCGCGTAGTCCAAAGAAACACCTGTTAGCAAGCACTATTCTCCGTTTTATTTCGAGGCTGACACTGCTGTTTTTGTTCATGGCGGATCCAAGGTAGATAAATTCATCCACTACCTCAAAGCAATAGTTTTCAACGTTCACGCTGCGTCCCCAACGGGTGGACACTTTGTTCGATGATTCCATTAACTTCGTCTTGTTCTCATTCACTGCCAACTGATGAGAAAACAGCTGTTATCTCTCGCATCGTTCGACCAATAATGTCGATATCATCGGCATATGCGAGCAGCATGTGGCTCTTATTAAATATGATGCCAGACAGGTTAACCGCTGCTTTCCTTAACACCTTCTCCATCACTTTGTTGAACAGCATACATGACAAACCGTCACCCTGTCTAAGACCTCCCGTCGTATCGAATGGTGCATATAGATCCTTGCCAATCCGAACAGAGTATTTGGTATTCGTAAGGGTACACCGGCAGAGACGAATTATCTTCGCAGGAATACCGAACTCAGACATGGCTTCGTATAGTCAATGCCTGATTGGACATTTGAAAGCAGCTTTGTAATCGAGAAAGAGCTGGTATGTGTCGATTTGCTTCTTATGGGTTTTCTCAAGAATCTGCCGTAGTGTAAATATCTGATCCGTCGTGGATTTGCCTGGTCTAAAGCCGCACTGATAAGGTCCAATCAGATTTTCCACAATTGGATTTAGACGTTCACACAGTATGCTAGACAGGACCTTATACGCAATCGGTAAGAGGCTAATTCCACGATAGTTTTTACACTCACTACGGTCACCTTTTTTGTAGATTGGACATATCACACTGAGATTCCAATCCTCTAGCATGCTCTCCTGAAGCCAAATGTTCTCTATAAGCTGTTGCATGCTCAAAACAAGCTCATCTCCACCCGCCTTTAACAACTCAGCTGGAAGACCATCAGCCCCAGCGGCATTGTTGTTCTTTAGGCGGGATATGGCAGTTGTTATCTCAGCTTGGCTCGGAGGGGGACACTCGATGTTATCATCTCGGATTGGTGCACAGTCTTCTTCCGTCAAGTTTTCACACATAAATAGGCTGCAGAAGTGATCTTTATATATTCTCAGTACGCTCTCGGAGTCAGTAACGAGATGACCATCCTTGTCTTTACAGGAGGGAAGACCTGTTCCATGTACCTTTCCTTTTATCCTCTGATAGAATTTTCGGGCTTCACCTCTGTTCCTGTAATCTTCAATACACACATTATTCCGCTCCTTAAGTTCTCGTTTTTTTCGCCTGAAGAGTCGAGCGCCTCCCGCCTCTTCTCCCTATACTTTTCATGAACAGCTCGCGTTGCCATTGGCTGCAGTTTGGCCCTGTATGCAGCATCTTGTTCCCGGGTGGCATCGCGGCATTCGTCATCGTACCAGGCATTATCGTTAACGGGCTTCACATACCCCAGTACCGGCCGCGCAGTCCTTTCCATCGAGTGGGCAATATGCTGCCATTGCGCGCTAGTGTTTTCGGGAGTTGGAGCATCAAGAAGTAGTTCAGTGAGTTGGTCAGAATAGGCGTTGGCTATCTCCGCGGTCTGCAGTTTAGCGATGTCCAGCTTTCTCTGTGCCTGGTTACGCAGTGTTTCCGCTCTGCTTAGCCTAGTACGCACCTTCACGGCAGTGAGGTGGTGATTCGAGTTGATGTTTGCACCTCTGATCACTCGTACGTCTAAGACACTTGACGCGTGCCTTCCATCGATTACCACGTGAACAATTTGGTTTCTCGTTAATTGATCGGGAGATATCCACGTTGCTTTGTGAATGTTTTTGTGGTCAAATCGTGTGCTGCTAATTACCATGTTCCTTGCTGCAGAGAAATCAATCAGTCTGATTCCGTTTGGCGATGTGTCAGTATGCAGACGAAATTTTCCGACTGTTGAACTAAAGACATTCTCCCGGCCTATTTTGGCATTAAAATCTCCCAGCACGATTTTAACATCATGGCCCGGGCTACGGTCATATGTTTCTTCAAGTTGGGCGTAGAATTCGTCTTTGAGCTCGTCACTTTTCTCCTCCGTCGGAGCATGAGCACATATCAGCGTGATGTAGAAAAATTTTGCCTTTAGTCTTATGGTGGCGATTCGTTCACTGACAGGAGTAAACCTAGAGACTAGGCATCGTAGTCTCTTGCCGACCACAAATCCGCAACCAAACTCATGCTTTTCCGCGTGGCAGCTTCATTTATTGATGTTCGATATATTTGTCATTTTCAAAATTTACTCAATTTATTACAGGGTTTGGTCTAGAGATGTTTGCTAACCACCTTATTTTATTACAATGTTTACTATCGAATTAGAGCACACAACTGGCAGATGTTGTGGTAACGGGAGTGCCATATAATCCCCAAAATCAAAATCCCCAAACACAAAATCCCCAAACACAAAATCCCCACACTTTTTTGGCGACAGTGTCACAAAATCCCCAAACACAAAATCCCCAAATACAAAATCCCCACCCTACATTTTGGTGTGGTTCGGTTTCTTTTAGCGACAATTTTCCGCGCACTCAAAACTCAATTGAAGCTTATAGATTAAAAAACTATTGTAGGAGAAAAAAAATGCGGCGTTTATGAAATTATTAAAGAGTTAGGGAAAGAATTAATAGAATAAAAACAAACATAGCCAAAATATACTCGGGCATAGGTATAAGAAAAAAAAAAAAAAAATGTGGACCGTCTCAAGAAAATTAAGAAAGTTGATGAATCTCGAGCTAATTTGGAAAAATTAACTTATTTCGCATCCATATTGCATAATATTTCACGTTGCAATTAATATCTTTATGTATGAAATGTTGTAAATATATTTTGTTTAAACCGTAAATATTGTTTTTTTTTTTTCATTTATTATTAATGCAAGTGTCCTCAATGAATTTTGTACATATTTCAGTTTTTGTTAATAAATTTTCATTATAATAAAAAAATTTTTGTTTTTTTATTATGGTTGCCAGATATAATAAAAAATCATCCCTGAAGATGCTGGAAAGAATCCCAGCGAAACGTCGGATGCATAAATGTTAAAAATAATCTTTGACATCAAAATGACCTTGAAAGTCCGATAACAATTAATATTTTAAAAAGTAATTTAATTTCAATACCTACATTTGTGAATTTATAATTTTTATTTCAGAAATAATTTCAAACATAAAATTCTCAATTTCTGTGTGGTAACCATTCAAATTATGTTTAAAATCGCGGCGATTTTTAACATAATTTGAATGGTTATCACACAGAATTTGGGGATTTTGTGTTTGGGGATTTTGTATTTGGGGATTTTGTGTTTGGGGATTTTGATTTGGGGATTTTGATTTGGGGATTTTGTGTTTGGGGATTTTGGTTTTGGGGATTTTGATTTTGGGGATAACGTGGTACACCCTGTTGTAACAGCTGCTCAATGCACAATCTTCTGTATCAGCATATCAGCAAAAAATTATAATATGTACTCTGTTAGTATCATACACTAAATCCTTTATCAGGCCAAGGTATCTACAGGCGTTTATACTTTTCAGTTCTTCCACCTCAATGTGACATAGGTCATAAATTAACGCTCTCAGAGTGTACACACTTTATAAAGCTTCCCTACACATCCTTACCAGGAAAACCCTCTGAAGCGTTAAGATCGCATATACAAACAAAAGCAACAAAGAAATGTGAAACGTTAGAAAAGCGATGACATAAATTACCAAAGTGCCAACAATTACAGCAGCAGTTACATACTCATAGAAACACGCACACACACACACACATGCCTAATAATATAGTTACACTTACAATTTGCTCGTAAGATCACAAAGGATTATGTGATACATGAATGTCCCCCCCGTACACGCTTATGCTTTCCTATATATAATATATATGAAAGGAAACATGTAACAATATATCTAAATATGATATAGTGATATATTATATATTATTCGTATATACAAACTGCAAATAAACCCCAATTGTAAGTGTGTATACTAAACAACACCGTTGTAAACAACATATATCTTTGAGCTATGCATACTCTTATACATATGCAAATATTCATATGTATATAACTAAGTGTTCGTGTGTGCGTGTTTGCTGTGTATTGTATAATTTAGACATTCTTTGAATTTTTGTTTTGTTTTTGTTTTAGTGCACACTTACACACACACACACACACACACACAACGAAACAATCCGTAACGGATGCAAACAAAAAGCGAGTTTTATTTATTTCCTTAGTATTATTGTTGCTGATAATGTCGGCAAAAAGTATTCAGATGTCATTACAAAATGTCAAAGGAATTTAGTGTAAATAAGCGGATTGTAGAAAACAATGTCAATATGTCCTGTCATAGTCAAATATTGTCACGAACATATTTATGCATGCCTCCTCATAATTTATATTCAAGTCCCACATGGCGGAAGTGAGTCCTTGGCGTACTTTTCGGTTTTGTATAGTAGTAGCACATGGTAAATGGCGTCTCTACAAAGCGTAGATATGCCTAGTGGTGTAGTGTTGGACTCTGTGTTTATATTACTAGGCGACTGCAATTTTTCGGCACAAGTTGTGGCAACGTTTGCTGTGCTTGTTTTATTCGATGGTGGATATATATTATTCAATAACAATTTTTGCTAAATAAAAGCATTTTGTTGAGGACATCAAGCGTACTAAATTACTGCTGTAGTATGTGAACATGTTATCATGCAACCGCATATTGTTTTTGTGAACAAATTTCAAACCGCAAAGCACTGATTTCAAATTGTATGCAATATTTTTATGATTCCATATGTTGACTTATTAATTGTAAAAAATTTAAGCATTTTTACTATAGATATAGATGGAAAAGTCATTAGGGTCGAAACCCCGTAATATAATTTTTCAAATATATTTGTCATCCATTGGTAGTTTCGATATTTCGTTAATAAAAAATGTGGCAGCAAATTCTTACCTCTGCTTTATGAAATCACTATGGACTTAAGTGGTTTTTGATCGCGTACGGTATAATTAATAACACTGAGACTCCAATTTGTGAACCGTATTAGTAATAGTGGGCTTGTAGTAGCCATAAGGTGCACCACATGGTGCACACAAAGCGCTGATTTTCATAATGCATCTGAAGTATTTGTCTTCCCATAATGCATTATTGAACAATATTGAATAAATATAAGTTGACAGTCAGACACTAGTCACGCGTGATGTAAAAAAAGAAAACAAATAAATTACCCCTTCCTTGAGTCACTAGACGTATGATTAAGCTGCACATATGTTGATATTAATCATACGCACCATTAATGCAGCACAAACTGAAAAAACTAGAAAAGTTATTATTCTTGGATCCCAGAGCAAGAAACAATCGATGCTCGGTATAACGAACGATATATTCTAAGGCCCATTCGTTTTTTGACATAAAAATGTAAACATTTGTTTCAGATAGCTATGCAATATTATTAAGCGAACTTTACGCTGTGATAGTCTAGGGAAAATACAAGACTCATCGGTTTTACCCTAATTCGAAATCGAGGAATCAAACTGCATTATTAGTTGTTTGATTTTCAATGACGGTTTCTTACACATTTTTGTTTGTTTTCATTTTGTCTTTGACTCAGTTTTAACAGCCACTAACTTCTAATCGGTTGGTTGTATAAAACGATAAACTTTCTTTAACAATGTTGTTCCAAACGTCTTAGGTTTCATGTTTTCTAAAACCAAGTTTGATTCCAAAAACCAGTAAATTTTTTTTGTAATTCGAATCTTATACACAACAGCAAGCATATGACACCGTGCGACCAATAAACGAAGCCATATACAAGTAATAGTTGTGACCATGTATAGTAAAACAACATACTTACTCTTTCATACGCAGGATTCATATCCTTTTCCAAGGACTTTTAATTTTTCAATAGATATTTTATTTTTAGCTGTATTTCTCTAAGTTATACAATGGCGTTATGGATATCAAATAAAAGAAGACAACCTCAGCATTTTTAAATTTTTTTTGTTTTGACTTTTCATGAGTAACATTTGCAAAAAAAAATGCCTTTTCAAACATCCTTGCAAATTTTCTAAAACATAACAGCACTTAAAGTAATCTTTTATTTTTACTAGTACAATTTAAAGAATTTTTTCAACTGATTCTATTTAAAGGTCTCGTATGATTTTGAAATATCAATTCTGTTGTGTTAGCTTACGTACTTAAGTGGCCCATTACAACTTACGAACGTGCTTCATAAAGAAGAGGCCTGAATTATTAAAGAATTCTACACGCTTCGGTCTTCTGCGTGCTTTCTGCAGTTAGTTCTACCAGATGGTGGACCGTCGCCAATCAAGTTGTCCTTCGAACAAAGTTTTGGTCTCACTGCTCTACGCCGTCCTTTAAGTTAGCCATCAAACTTATTTCTCGCTGGAACATTTACATCAATCCTGGCAATATATCCCAGCGCTTCGTTGTCGTTGGTATTTGACTCTTTAAACTACATCGATGTCGTAGTAAAGCTCCTACAGCTAATGGTTCATCCGATGGTGTAATTCGCCGACGACACAGATAGTTCCAAATGTTTTTCAGAGTACCCTTCTCTTGAATACTCCCAGGTCTTGTATGTCCGTTGTCGGAAGCACCCACGATTCAACAGCGTACAACAAAACGGTTAAATTTAACACCTGGTATTGCTGTTTCTAAGTATCCCGAGATAAGATGGTGTTATTAAAGTGGTGCCTCAGTCCACAAAAACATTTATTGGCGAGCACTATCCTCCGCTTGATTTCTTGCCTGACATTATTTTTCTTGTTGACAAAAGATTCGAGGTAGATAAACTCATCCACTTCCTCAAAACAATAATTTTCAACTTTGATGGTGCGTCCATAATGAGACGACTCTTTGTTTGTCGAAATCATCAGTTTTGCTGACTCCTTTTCTAGTGATAAGAAAACTACAGTAACATCCCAAAGATTTCGGACAATGATGTCCATATCATCGGCGTAGGCTTGTGACATGTGGATCTTTTGGAATATGGTGCCAGACATGTTGCCACTAGCCTTTATCTTCACCTTCTCCATTATTATATTAAATCGTGTGCAGGACAAACTATCACCCTTCCTGAGACCTCTTACTGTGTTGAATGGTTCATAGTGATCCCTACCAATCTTTCTTGAGGATTTGTCGTAAAATGAATATTTAATCTGTCGTAGATTTACCAAGTCTAAAGCCGCACTGATAAGGTCCAATTAGTTTTTCTACGATTGAATTAAGCCTTTTACACAATATTCTCGAAAGGACCTTGTACGCAGTTGGTAAAAGGCTTATTCCACGGTAGTTTTTACATTCACTACGATCTCTTTTCTTGAATATGGGATAAAACAAACTGAGACTCCAATCCCCGGACATGCTCTCGTCTACCCAGATGTTCTCCATGAGCTGATGGATGCTCCTAATCAGTTCCTCCCCACCTGCCTTAAACAATTCAGCAGGCAGACCATCGTCTTTAGCCGCTTTATTATTTTTTGCTGCAGAATATTGCCACACGTATCTCACTCTGGCTCGGAGATAGACAGTTAGTACTATCGTCATGGAATGAAGCGGGGTTATCTGGAGTGGTGTCCGTATCCAGTAGATTACTAAAATGTTCTCTCCACATCTTCAGAACGGTTTCAGCGTCCGTCACTAGCTGGCCATCGCTGTCCTTGCAGGAGGGCAACACTGTTCCACGCACTCTCGCCTTAACTCTCTGGTAGAATTTTCGGGCTTCCCCTTTACTTCGGAATTACTCTGTTCACTCATCCTGTCTACTCTTCAGCTCTTTCTTTTTCCGTTGCTCGCGTTGCCATTGGCTGCAGTTTCGCCCTGTATGCACCATCCGTCTCTCACGTGGCATTGAGACATTCATAATCGTAAAAGGCATCATCTTAAGACGGCTTTGAGTACCCAAGTACGATTCTCGCAGACCGTTTTATGATTTCGGCTAAGTATTACCACTGCGATGTAATATTTTCAGGGGTCGGATCATCCCGTAGCAGTTAAGTTAGGTGGTTGCAGTAGGCATCCGCTACCTCTATGGTCTTTATTTTACCGATGTCCAGTTTTCATTGTGTCTGGTTATTTCCGTTTTTCGCCATGCTTAGCATTGTGCGTACCTTAACTGCTGTAACGTAGTGATCGTGTTCAAAGTTCGCACGTGCATAACACGTGTCGACTATCAGGTGATCTAACTGATCAATCTCGATAATTGATATGCCTTGTGAATATTTCTATGGTCAAATCTAGTGCTGCTAACTACCATATTTCTGGCCACAGATCATAGAATTTATCGATGATAGTCCCAAATGCGGTCTCCCTGCCTATTTCAGCATTAAAATCGCCTTAGTATAATTTTGATTCCTTGGCTCCGACTACCTTCATATACATTCTCTTAGCTCTCGTAGAACTCGTCTTAGTCCTCATCCCTTTTTTCTTCTGTCGGATCATGGGCACATATAAGTGTAATGTGGAATAGCTTTGTCTTGACTCTTATGATGACTATACACACCGGGTCTAACCTATAGACTAGGAGTCTCAATCTCTTTCCAATCACAAATCCTCATCTAAACTCGTGGCGCATGGCCACTATAGTAGATATCGCACGTCTTCATACGTGAGCACCCATGTTCAGTCCACCGGATTTCCTGTTAAGCGGTTATGTCAGCCTTGTATTCTTCAGTTGGATGGATGCACCTGGTCTATACAGTGTTCTAACAGTTCAGGTGCATGTCGGGGGATTCCTTTTTGTTAATTTATTACTTCTTTTCATTGAAATAGTTCAATCGTCGGTGGCTGATTGCAAGTCCAAGCCAGGATTTTATTCCAGCTGCCAATTATGCATCAGACGCTGTCCAGAGTACAAGTCACTCTGAGGTTACGTGCTTTGATTTTGGGTATTGCCTCTCACAGAAAGCCGTGATATAACGGGTGTCAAAAGCAACATTTCCAGACGTCACCACATGGAGGTACTCCGTCCTCAGTAGTACCACGAATTCAGAGCCGAGATATAACGGGTGTCAAAAGCAACATTTCCAGGCGTCACCACATAGAGGCAGGGATGCAAAAATTAGTAAAATTCTACTTTTTTGGTACATTTTCGGCTTTAAAAGTACCATGGTACTACCGCGACTGATTTGGTACAATTTCAAAAATCTTCGATTTTAACATTTTATCAATCGGGTGAGTTGTTATTTCGCCAAATAGCGCGAAATTTAAAAAATAAAGATATCTTGGATAATTAAAAAATATCTGAATTAGACCTCAACCCAAATCATATCATTATTGATGATATGCACCGTGGTACAGATGCAGAACGTTACATGGTTACAGACGAAATAAACAAGGAAATTGTTTTAAAATTTAAAGAAGGTGCAAAAAAAAAATTATATGAAATTTTCATATTTTTTCGAAATTTTCAGAAGAAACTGAAAGTATTGTTCTATTTTTGGTGAAAATGCTTCCAAACGAATGCAACAACTTTAATTCGAAAAACAATCAGCATAGAGCCTTAGCCGATCTATTAGAATTAAAAACAGCAAATAATGACGATATTTGGCATAAAGTTTCAAATATAAAGAATGAACTGGAGTAGTATATGTTTCCAGACATCCCAAGAGTGGTTGCAGGTGTTTTATCTATTCCCAACTAATCCGCAAATTTGAAGATAATATTTTCTTTCCAAAATTTAATAAAAACCAAAGAGAGAAATATACTAAATGTGGCAACTTTATCTGGCATAATACTGACGAAAGATTTACAAAAGTTTCCAAATCCTCTTGTTATAAAATGAATATAACAAACGTTAACTAAATATTCTACCTGATTATTTAAATGTATTTATTACATGTAGTTTATACAACTATCCTATATACCTATATACTTTAGTACGTGCCTGAATTACTTTTTGTGTTTTTTTTTTCAATAAATTAAATTTTGAAAAAAAAATATTTTTTTGTACCGTGGGCATCGAAAAAGTAAATTTTTCAGTAGTAGATCGTACAAAATTAAAAATCGGGAATGCATCACTGCATGGAGTTGCTCCGTCCTCAGTAGTACCACGAATTCAGATCTCTGTGAGTAGACTTGAAGTATGACTGACATAGATCACCCTTGGTTTACAAAGTTAAAACGAGCAGACGCTTTATATAGCATCACACTCCCGACGCCCTTGTTCTGTTAACTTCATTCATTGACAGAACAAGAGCGTATAATCTATGTACCGTGCGTATTTCAGTAATGGTTATGTTCTCACGGACAAGTTTTTCGACTTTTTGATAAATTTGAAGTCAAAATAAAACATCAGGCAATCATTTACTGATTTTGGTCCATCTCATTTTAACTTTGAGTCGTGTACACCGTAAATTGCAAAGCAAATATAGTACGTCTGTAAGATTATATTCAAAGTGGCAAGTCGGAACAACGGTTGCTGTTTTTCCCCCCACTCCGTGAAATGAAACACAGTACCATATTGCCCGGAAGACACTACGAGAATAGTGGGGCCCAGTTCACTGTTTACAAACCATATTGTTTGCCTACGAGAATCGTAAACTAACCACAGTTATTTAACATGCCAACAATTTTTTTGTACCCAAAAATGGTACCAATTGCGGTTTTTATAAAAAAAATTGTCTAAGCTATAACAAAGTTCACTCGTTCACTAGCATAGGCCAAATTTATTGAAAAAAAAAATAAAAATAAAATAAATTCTCCATAAACCAACAGGAACCAACGGTTAACATTTCTCTTTTATTTGATTGTCATTTACAACTGTCAAAATGTAATCGAATATTTTCGGATATAAAACGATTACAGTTTGACACATTTCAATTACGCGGCCAACAACTTTATTTATTTATTTATTTATATACTACCATAATTGAAAAAGGGAAATTGTTTATTAGAAATAACTGTAAATTGTTAGTGAGATAAATATATTATACATACATAAACTGGCAGAGTATGTATTACAGAGTGCAATAAAATATAAAACTTTTCCAATTATTTGTTTCATTTTGGGGCTCAGTTATGCTCTTTGTCATTTGACGTTATTTTTTGCGGCATTTGTTTCATCGCAGCTAAATAACTGACATTGTTTAATCCATGATAAACCATATGGCGAGGAGGAAATATACATACAAAAGCCGGTGTAATACCACAAAACTATAACAAACTATATTAACAGTTTATTTCCAATTACCGGGTATAAATGCGCACAATATATGCACCTTTTATATACAGTTGTGTGCTGAAATGTAGCAGAGTTATAGTGTAATGGAATCTGTTCACGATTAAACCATTTAGCTGATATATAGATATTGAACTTTGTCTTAGTCATGGTCATACCATACTAAGTTGGCCTTTGTTATCAACAAAGGCCAATTACCTTTAACCGCTTCTCCTTTCATATCAAAAATACACATTAAACCCACTGATGCGGCTGCTCTAAACACATTGCTTAAATAATAAAATTCCATTCATTTTTGTTCAGCTTATACTCACACATACAAAAAAAAATTGGTTTTGTCAATAGTATGAATAATAATGCGAAATGCGACGACAATTTCCCTAAAGCAATTTCGATACTATAGTATAACAAAGAAAAAATATCTATCCTCGAAGGACTTTTAATGCCTAAACAAATCCTTTAAATTTTCTATGTAAATAACCACTCTTTGTTGTGTGTATTTTATATCGTTTACGACAAAGATGAATATCATACGCATTTATTTAACCATTTATCCTGTTACTCAAACCCTTTAGCAGTGACTTATTGCTGTTGGCCCAGAATATGCGAGCACTAGTAGGTTATTTTAGTACGAACACATAAATACTCAAATATAATAACAATTTGCCTTGAAAATGGCATGCTAGAGAGACATTGAGTAGTGAGAGCTGTGGATGAGGTAAATTCTTTCGAATGTTTATACTAACGAAAAGAAAAAACAGACAGGCCGGGCTGAATGCAATAAAAGATGATAGACAAATTGGGAACTGAACTATTGGTTAGAAGTAGGGCAAGGAATCTTATGTTTATCTTTACGAATTATGAAATTTCTTTTAAAATGGCATTCATTTGTTATCGCATAATTTGCATATTTTACGAAAAATACGTGTATTTGCATATTTTTTAGTGCATGTTTTAGTAAATTTTGCAATAAATGCATGTTTTTGATGCAAATTTCTGCTGTTTTTATTAACACCATATTAAAATGTAAAACGCCGTTGTAGAAACTTTTGGTAAAAGTTGACTTTTATTTGTTACACAATATTCCCGCTAAACTAACAATATTTGTATTTACACAACATTTTACACCGATACCCATGGGAGATAGAAAGCTAGTTTTACTTTGGGAATTTTACATGAAAGGTAGATGTGTCCGACAAAAAAAAAATGTTTGCTCAATATCGTAGACAATTTTAATTGCATATTTTATGTGTTTTTAGAGCATATTATAATTTAAATGTATGTTTTATGTGCATATTTTCGGTTTTTAGTGCATAAAATACTTTGCCCTACTTATCTATATATAATATATAAAAGGCTTGGGTGACTGACTGATCACCCCCAGCCCAAACGGTTAAAGCTAGAACCGTGAAATTTGGAAGGTAGGTTCCTTCTATGAAGTAGGCGCGCGCTAAGACAGCAAATGGCTAAAATAGACGTGGCACCGCTCCATATAACTCGAATTTTGAAATGGCTGTATCTTTTAAACCATTATAGGTACAAAGTCAAGATTTGGTACGTATATCGCTCGTATAAGAAAAAATACTTTGCCTGAGAAAAGTGGACGGTGACACACCCATTTAAAAAAAAATAGTTATATTGGTCAAATAAATGGACCGAATGCAATTATATATTCATAGGCTGCATGAAACATATTAAGACAATGGGGCGTGGCACCGCCCACACAATCCAAAATTCAATCGGTCATATCTCATGAGCTATTAGAGGTATGAAGATGAGATTTGCTACATATATTACTGAAACAAAGGGGATTACGTCTCGCTGTAAAATGGGTGGTGCCACGCCCCTTTTGAATAAATCATTATATCGGTCATATTATTGAACCGATTCTAATTCTTTTCAAAATTTCTATCATTCTGACTGCTCAGTCCCCAACCCACATGGCTATAGCTAGAGTCCTGAAGTTTGGCGTGTAGATTCATTTTGTTACTTATAAGTTTTTTCTTGAAATACTTCTGCTTTGTGTAAAAAGTACAAACAAGGACAAAAAACATCGAAATTTAGCATGTATTTTGATTTTATGACATAAAAAAGTGGTCGCTGCAACGCACGCCGGGTCAGCTAGTTAGTATATAAAGCCGCCATATGAGGTATTGATTGAACGTCCATTGCATATTAATCATTCGAGCTGGACGAAATAGAGTACCGCTTACTTTAAGGCTGATGACAGAGTGAGCGCTACAGGCGTTGCTATGCTTGAAGCTACAACCTTTATTGCTATATCAATCTTTGACATGTCAGAGTAAGCGCTAGATTGTGTGCTACATTGTGTGTTTTTTGAGAGAGAGAATGGGTGCTCTCTTTAGTGAATTTGTTTTTCATTTCTTTATGTTATGTGTGCCTTATTTTGTCAACAATTATTCTGTTGTGATAATGTTTATTTTTTTGGTCCCAGACAAAGGAGAGGTAAACACTTGTTTCTGTATTAAAATCCATTTATTTGCACAATTTTTTTTAATTTAATTTCACAAACATATGGAAAAACAGACGCGTGCGGTTGCAATAGAAAAAAACAATACGAAAAACCGTTTAAAACAACGCACACATGCGCCCATACATTGTCCATGCCAAATTTTTTATTTTAACTCTCTCTCACTTCAATATGTCGCTGCTATAAATCATTTCACTACACGCTTTATAGCGGGCAAGCACTGAAACTATTTTGTAGCTCTGCTCTCACTCTGACAACATTTGAGCGAGCACATAAGTAAACACAAGCAGAGTTTTCTAGCAAGTTGTAGCGACATATCATAGCAACGCTTATAGCGCTCACTCTGTCATCAGCCTAACTCAATTTACAGGTACATACTTGTATTTGCAACTTCTATGTATGTATATAAGGCCAAGAACAACAGTGCGTTACTGGCTAAAGAAAGAGACTATCAAGGGGGTGATTAAGGCTCGAGGCCACACTACATATCCTTAAAAAGGTAGACAGCAGATGTAGACAAGAGCTAAGAAAATGTTCTTCAATGCTTGAAAGGGCTACAGTAACATCCCCAGTCATCAGCCAATCCTATCTATACATAGGCGTACTAGAGCAGCAGGTGAGATTTATTTAAGATGGTACCATTCGTATTTTCCGCATGATAATATCAAATAAAATGTTTAAGAGATATCTCTATATGGAGTCTCGCTCGGTATTAAAAGATAGTATTGAGATAGTTAGTCTGTCTCAACTGGAGACCTCGTGTCGGTCAGTGCCATCCCACAAAGTCATCTCTTCTGCGCAGTGAATAGTTTGTATGGTTTGGTACTGTCTAGATTTAACATAAATTAAATTTAATATAAATTAACCGCCACATAACTTATCATAACCCAATTTCCGAAATATTACCAATATGATCTTAATGCATTCTTAGTGTGTCACCTGCACTCGTTCAAACTATATAAGTTGATGTTTTCTTTGCCTCTATTAATAATTTATAAAGATGAACATACCCTAAAGAAACATACTGAACTACAACTCAAGAGAAAATATTGTTCATTTCTTTGGCAAATATATTATAGTTAGTACATACTATACGGGTATGTAAAACAATATGTGTACATAGTATGCTCTACTCGTATGTCTAAGCAAATGTAAATAAATACTTTTTGGCACATACACACACACGCACACATTTGTGGCATATGCTCTTTTGTACGTATTCTTATACATATATCTAGATGCAATTTGCTGCATTATTTAGGCAAAGTTGTTGTTTTTTTTCAATATTTTGTATACATTTTCAGTTGTCGAAATTTAATGGAGTTTATAAATATTAATGATATTCAAATGGAATTGCAAATTGTGCAAATAACTTGGAGCACTAATCTTAGAGAAATTAACACGTAATTAAATGCAATCTATTGTAGAAAGTGTATTAATTAATTAGATTAACAAACGATTAAACATATTAAGGACAATTGCCAAGGACAGGTGTTTAGGAGTACAACATAAAATATACAGGTTGTGTTGTAATTAATGATTTTGATATTTCTATTTTCAACCGAGATGTAAGAGGATTAAATTAAAGCATTTATTAAGAAATTGTTGACGCAAATTGTATTATGGTAAGGTTCTGACTACACCAAACATTAAGCTGAACTTATTCCTCTTATTGACACGAAGTGTGATTTTTGTAGCATACTCGAAAATTCAAAAAGAACATTCACCCCGAATTACAACTTTTTGTATTCAATTCCCTCCCGTACTCACTGAAAGTATTTTTCGATCAAAACGGGGATAGAAATAATCATATGGTTATAGGAATTGGTACCTTTGCCGACATCTTTTTTCTGACGAATTATTGACAAAATTTTTGATAAAACCATCTGACGCCGTGTAAATTGACCTTAAACAACAATTCAAAAAAACATGTCAAAATGCTGATAGTGTTTGTGTTACATCAATTAAAGAACTTTTTTTCAAATAAAAGTACGTAAATTATGTCAATAAAATTACTTACAAAATTGTTATTCTTGTGTACAATAAAAGTAATTTTGAACACATTAAATTGTATTTTTTGATACAACAAATGCTATAAATTTACCTTTTGGTACAATAAAAGTAATTTTTGGTATAATCAATAAACTTTTTAGTACAATAAATTGTACTTTTTTTATTACAATAAATGCACTTTTTGGTATAATAAATTGCAAAATATATTCTAATTTTTATATAGAGTATATATTACCTGTGTATTAAATATTATCGTTCTTGGACTAAAATACAGTTTTGCCACGCCCCCTTCGCTCACTGATTAAGAATAACAATTCCGTCTGTAAATTTAAATCTGAAGTGCCGAGTACTAAAGACCAGAATCTAGCGGTATTAAAACAGTTTTAAACATTTAAAATATAAAACACATTGTAATAATGCGTTTGAACTCTCTTATTTTGAATAAATTCAAAAATGCCTTTCGGTCATACTATTTATCAGGGTTTTCAGGGTTGAACTTTCTAAGGGGTCCCACTGACGATTTTAGCTCTGCAACGCTATTGTATTGCCAGTTGTTGGAGTACATTTTATAAACAAGTATGCCCCACACATTTTCCATGGGGTTCATGTCATGGAAACACGCTGGCCCCTCTAAGACTTCAACGTTTTCTGACCGAACCCAACCTTTTGTTTCCTTATTGGAGTGAGTATACGCAATCTTTTTCTGAGAAATGTGATTTATCGATTGGTTTCGTTTCAAGAAGGTCAAAAAATTAATTTTCAGTATGTCTCGTCGGAGTTCATACTCTTCGGGGTATTGCGACAGCTTGGAAAGGCCAGCTCCAAAGTTCGTTTAATTCCATAATCACCCCAAAATGTAAAAAAATGGAAAAAAAAACATAAACTTAACAACAACAATTTTGTTTTTGTTGGACGTAAAAGTGTAGTTTTTGATTCTCTTTCATTCCTCATATTCGGTTTTTGGATTATGACCCTTTAAGTACATCTGCATCGAAATACAGTACAGCGTATAATTGCCTGCTCTCCAGTGCAACTGCCCCAAAGGTGCCACTGGAGGGGTCACACGTACAACCGACCCCTAATAGTTTTGCACCACCCAAAAGTTTTCAGAACACATCTATATCTTCAACCCTTGAGGTGGCCTTCATACAATTTTATTATTTGAAATTTTTTTTTTTATGACATCATCTCCTACCATTACCATGATGCTTTCTAGATGGGAATAATGTATGACAGAACCTCCTAACATACCTACCTTTTTCATCCACCTAAGGGGGTTCGCACACAAAAAAAAAATTTCATAAATTTGTTTCCACCGCTCTAACTACAACAGTTTAAGCACATACACGCTTCCATCTGCAGCGCAACGGCGACACTCGCAGTAGAACGAAATCTATCAACGAAGTTGATCAACAACTCAACAACACAAGTGTTTGTGTTGCGTTTGTAGTTTGCGATTTTGTACTGGATAACAACTCAACGCTGTTGTGAAAGCGATCAATTTATTGGCATTATTGTTTTGTTTACGCAAATATAAAGTTGATCTGCATTTGTGCAGTAAAAAATATTTGTAAATACTGCGTACAGTTTAAAATGTTCTGCTATGTGTAAATTCAAGCATACTTGTGTTGATCTTTACTGTATATCAAATTTTATCCCTCTGCACATTGGTGGGATCTGTGAAAAATTTGGCCTTAATATGAAGAAGATTTTCTACGGGCATTAAACATTTGTGGTCGCTGATTTCGAATCCGTAGTAAAATTTTGAAAAAACAAAATGGCGGATACTATATTGAGGAAATTTTTTCAAGTAAGATGGAATTTTTGAGAAAAACAAAATGGCTGATAGGAAAAGACGGAAATTTTTTTTTTAAATATACAGGAGTTCAATAGGTTTTGTGTTTAAGGGAGTTTATGGAGTCAAATTTAAAAAAAAAAATGGGGGTTAAACTATAGCTGACATTTTTTTCAAAAAATTTTTGGATTGACGTGATATTGTACCTTTGGGGGCTTTTGCGGGTCGCTGGTCTATATCCGCCATTTTGTTTTTTTTTCAAACCTGACAATGGATTCGAAATCAGTCCAAGAAACATTTTTGAAAAGCCCCTATTTTATTGAAACAACCACAAAAAAACCTTCTATTGAATTATACACAATTAAAGCAATTAAAAAAAAGTTTAAACTAAAATGTTATAACTCACCATATTTTGCCTTAATATTTTTATACGACGAATACCCAAAAGTAAGTCAACTTTGAATGGCATAACGGTAAAATATCACGTGGAGAATTTTTTTGTTTTTCTTCTTATTTGGAGTGCTTATATAAGCAAAAAAAATTCGGTCAGTAAATTTCAATTTCCACCAATGTACTCTGGGGCTAAAATAAGGTTTGGCCACATCGACTCCGCCCACTAATCCAAAATTTAAATTGCGTCTTCATATTTATATCCGTGTTGTAGTGTACTATTTGGATGTAAAATTTTATCTCTCTAGGGCTAAAATACAGTTTTGCCACGCCCCCTCTGCCCATCGATTCAAAATTAAAATGTCGTCTGCATATTCATATTCGTGTTGTCGTGTATTATTTGGATGTGAAATTTTATCTCTCTAGGGATAAAAAAAAAACATTTTTCCGCGCCAACTCCGCCCTCTGATCTAAAATTTAAATTTCGTCAGTATAATCATATTTGTGTTGCCGAGTACTATCTGGATATCAAATCTCTCTAGCTGCAAAAAAAACTCTAAAAGCATATAGCCTATGGTAATTTCCATACAGTGCACTAACTGCCTACCAAATTTCATTGAAATCGATTAAGCCGCTTAAGCGTCAATGAGCCAAAACAAACACACATTTATAATATTAATAGGGATAATCGAGATTGTATGTATTAGTATATTGTAACTTACATCAATGTAAAGCAATACCAGACCCTTCATTTACTGAAATTATTCTGAACTAAATCATATTTGTTCCTTCCATTGCGTAACCAATATGTAATTGTAATAACTTTTTTACTTCTCTTATATAGACAAACGTTAGTAAATATTGTCGAATTAACACTTTCGTCAACAAAACTACCTTAATCCATTAACTCTTTTAGCCACATTAATCAAAATGCATTATATCTGAACAATATACCAAATTATTTAGATTTCCGCATCTCGCATGAAGCATTTGCGACCAAGTTAAATTAATGAAATTTTGTATATTTATGAAAACTATTCCACAATGCACATAACTCTTAGCGCCCGTTCACATTAATTGGATTTTAAAATGTTGCCTCATTGGGAGTTTGTTATAATTGCAAATTTACTACTTGCTCGTAAATTGTTAAATATACGTCACAATAGCCTTGATAATACATTTTAAATGAACGGCCTTAAATTTGATTAAATTGCAAATATTTTGTTAATGCCAAACACAAATGCAAAAGTACGCTCACAGCAATAATAAATATTTGTGTGTGTGTGTGAAAAATGCATGCAGATTCAAACAATTTTGCTTTACGTTGATTTTCCATTACAATGGCAAATAGTGATTTAATAAAAGGAACGGTTCGAGAAAAATATGCACGCACAGGCGAAAAATTAAGTAAAAACAATTATCAATAAAAATATTTAATTATAATTAATGTTTCAATATTTTCATAGAAATAAAGCAAAAAAATTAAAATTTAAAATTTAAAAATTAAAAATTAAAAATTACAAATTAAAAATTAAAAATTAAAAATTAAAAATTAAAAATTAAAAATTAAAAATTAAAAATTAAAAATTAAAAATTAAAAATTAAAAATTAAAAATTAAAAATTAAAAATTAAAAATTAAAAATTAAAAATTAAAAATTAAAAATTAAAAATTAAAAATTAAAAATTAAAAATTAAAAATTAAAAATTAAAAATTAAAAATTAAAAATTAAAAATTAAAAATTAAAAATTAAAAATTAAAAATTAAAAATTAAAAATTAAAAATTAAAAATTAAAAATTAAAAATTAAAAATTAAAAATTAAAAATTAAAATTTAAAAATTAAAAATTAAAAATTAAAAATTAAAAACCAAGATTTGTATAAGGCCAAAAATCACTTCAAGATATGAAGGCAGAATACTCTATTGACATACTTGTGATATGTTAATGAAATCTGACAGTGTGCATTTTTAGTGGAAGTATCCAGGATGGGTTTATTCTGGGCCTCAAAACTCACCTTTGACACCTTTAGATTGCTAATATACGTCACTATTACTAAGCCATCGAACTGCGTCGGAAGTGTTTGTGCTCTTAGCCGCGAGCCAATACATACTGTGACTTTCACCGTTAATCTTCTTAGAATGTATCAAGGTTTTTGTTTACTCCCACACACTGTACAAAGCCAGCAATGGATAATGAATTTGCTCTAGAACTGACGTCTAAAGTGTTAGCTAAATTTGTAATTTCTGCATGCAAATGTGTCAGTGTGTGTGTCTATATACACGTTCACGTGTACTCAGTTAAACAAACACAAACAATAGCAAACAAGAGTTTACTAGCAACATTCAGTGTGCGCTTCAGTGCTTCTGTGGTATCGCATATCAATGTAGTGGTAACATTTGCTGATTATAAAATCTAGGAAATTGTGAGTGGGTATGGATACCGGGAATGAAAAGAACTAACTAACAGCACATAAAACGGCACTGCTGTTAATGTTTGTTGATTTCCATGGAAATCAAATTGAGTTCAAGGTTTTCACATTGTGATTGTGTGCGAGTCGCTAAATTTTACATTAAAGTAAGTGTTTAATTTTTCTTACGAATCGTATGTTACCTTTTTTCGAATCCGACTAACAAATTTTAGGAAATATAAAAACTATAGAGACATATTTTTTAAGGATATTGCGATATTAATTTCCTTGAAATCCGAATTAATCCAAGTAAATTGCAAATCATGCGAAAAAGATTAATCTTGCAAAACCAGATGCACAAAGCAGGTACAGATTCTTTCCATGTTTAGAGTTTAAATCCTTTAATACTTTATTAAAAGCATGTTGAAGTAACATAACCTTTAGCATGTAACATCAATTGGTGGTTGTAAATTAAAGGTTTTTTAAAGTATTTCTGGGTAATAGAAACAAATGCATGAAATTTATATTACTCTTTCAATACTGTGTGCTGTGCTGTGCAGTAACACTAGTTTACAGCCGAAAATTTGAACTCAATGCCATTATAAGCTAGTTATGTCTTACGTTCCATTTAGTTTGAACAAAAATTTAAGAGAAAATATGAATCGATATATTTTATTGAGTTGGCTATTTGAAATCAGATCGTGTCTAGTAAAAGCTTGTCACAAAGCTGACATTCAGAATCGTTGTTAAAATGTAGGTCGCGTAGTGTGAGAGAATAGTAGCGTGTTAACACATAAATGCAGAAAGATGAAATTCTTTCCTACGATATGTCATATGCTACATCATGTAGTTGGGCTACTTCATAGATATGTTTCACATATCCCTATACCGCATATGTCTGTACACAACTACTCAATCCATACCCTGTGCCTCTCTCGAAAGTTCTTCTCATATTTGATATAAATCTTAATTCAAATATTTAATCAGTATTAAGGAATAACAGAATGACTTCGAGTTGCATGGCCCAACATGACATCCATATTCAGCCAGAATATTTGAGAGTTAACTTTTCACATTAAAACCGCATGAGTTCGAGATGTGGTTTTGTGGGCGGCAAAGCTCTAACGCCTCCCCCCCTCATACCACGACATATGGCATATGAATGTTTGTTAGAGTGCAGCAGCAGCAGCAGTACAACAGCTAAATGGATATTTGCCATGCAACCACATTGGATTTTGTGTAAATACAGATTTTAACACTCGAACTAAATTATGAACTTTACTCTATATTTGTTATAATGTTCTCGGTAAGTGGTCATGTTGGTCATGCTTTTAAAATGAAACTGTTTGTTAAGCTTATTTTTGATTAAATTTAATACATTTCAATTTATGTAGACAAGTTTTTTTGTGTGGCTACAGTTTTCTGTTTATTAATCCAATTTTCTACGCTGTTCTTTTTTTCGTTTCAGGTATAAACAAACTATTTTTTACTGTGATAAACTGCCGCAGCGTGCAATAATGTATATAAAGATTAAATTATAAAGGTCATAATAGTAAGTATGTATGTATGTTTATATAATATACGCGATATATATTTATTTAATATAAATTGTTGGACAATGTTGATGTTGGTGGTAGCAAAAGTGCTGCCATGCACGGAATGTTGATTAACCCTTTTCTGATAAGTGTTGTTGTATTTTTTTCCCGAGTATATTGTAGCGATAGTTTGCAAGACTTCGTCAAACTGGACGAAAAAGTTGCAAAGGTGTAAATGCGCAAAAGTCACATAATTGTTTCAAATATGCCAAATTTCACAAAAACTTTACATTTGCCAGGAGGTACTTTTACCATATCTAATCAGGACATGATGGTTGGAACACTAAATACAAAAGCGTACTGCGGTTTCTCCGATGTTGTAGAGAGCAATTTTTTCTTTGATGCATCAAAAATACTATCCGAATATCGAAATCATTGCAGTTCTTTAAAAGTACATCTTCGTAAGTGCTTTACCATCATCTTCTAGTAATCTGTATGCTCTTTAGGTCATTCCTTGAGAAAGACCTTTTTTGCCGAATGCAGTGGGAAAAAATATAAAATACAAAATCCTAAAAGTTGGAAAAAATTTTTGGTTGTAAACAAATATTTTTTTCATATTTTTTCCCGGTTCTGTAAACTAACGTGCCTGCTAATTTAATAACTATGGCAAGGATATTTGAAACCAATTTTTAATTAAGGCCATTACGGGCTTGATGGGATATTTGTTTCATATAAAATTTTTCTTTTTTTTTATACCCTCACCCCAATAATTTTGCTAACCCAACAGCTCTCACAACATATCTACCCACTAGATATACTTATAGATATACTATATTCAAATACTTAGGCCGCAAGTATTTGAATACCAAATTCGTTTCAGGACTTTCCGCCTCTCTGGCTGGACGGCTAATGGGCAGTATACTTCGAGTAAGACTTAACTGATCCGTGTGAAAATTTACTTACTTACTTATTTAAGTGGCCTATTACAATTTACGAACCTGGTTCATAAATTTGAGGCCTGAAATATTAAAGAATTCCACGCACTTCGGTCTTCTCCGTGCGTTCTCCACTTAGTCCTACCAGATGGTGGCACGTCGCCAACCACTTGGTCCTTTTAACGAAGTATGGGTCTGCGCTCTGCGCCGTCCTTCAGGTTCGCCTTCCCGGTTCATCCATCCATCCCGGCAACATGTCCCAGCCATCGTATTCGTTAGATTCTGACTCTTTTAGCTACGTCAATGCCGTGGTTCATCCGATGGCGAAACTAGCCGTCGACACAGATAGGTCCATCAATTTTTTGGAGTACTTTTCTCTCGAATACTCCCAGGTTTTGTATGTCCGTTGTCGCAAGTACCCACGATTTGGCAGCATACAACAGAACGGGTAAAATTAACACCTGGTATAGCTGTGTCTTCGTATCTCGAGATAAGGTGATGTTACTTAAGTGCTGCCGAAGTCCGTAAAAACATCTCCGCTTAATTTCTTGGCTGACATTATAATTCTTGTTGACGGAAGATCCGAGGTGGGTAAACCCACCATCTACCTCAAAACAATAATTTTCAACGT